>BJKM01000028.1:600000-887500 GCA_015082035.1 Chaenogobius annularis | reverse complement strand
CTGAGGGCTCTCGAGGTGGAATGAAATGCACTCATTATATGACCTAATGGCAGCTCCAGCCCAAGGAGAGGGCAAACAAGTGTAGTGGCTTGGGCCCACAGAGCATCCATATTGTGCTCTTTTGTTTTGTCCTGATGGTGTGTGTTTGCATTTACATTGACCAGTTTGCTGTCGAATGTGTATTCACACTCAATAGATGCAATGTGGTCTGCATTGCAGGAAATGGAAGCATAGCGTAGTGCCTTGTTTCAGTCTGGTGTGGTAAAACAACAATAGTGAAAGTATTTAAAATAAACAAACACAGAAAACAGAAGATGGCGGGATGTAGCACAGGATCAATACACATAAGACGAGGCAGCATATTCATGCATGTGAGCAGACCCTGGCCTAAAGACAAACACACCTCCCCTCCCCCCGGGGTCCGACCCCTTGGGTGGTCACGCAGCGGACCACAATATGATGTTGTGCAGAATAACCTTTGAGAAAAGAGCTCCCACATTTGTATGTGTAACGCAGGAAGTGATGAGTGCAAGGATACAGTGCTTAAACAACAATGCCACAAATGCTTTATTGTAATGCCTAAGCTCTTGATCTAACGCAGATCGCATTTCAAAGTGCCAGCGGCTGTGCCAAGACAGGTCCCAGGAAGGAGAGCCTTTTGTTACTGGCACAAACGCTCAATTTTAAGACACCGCTTAATTTATGAGGAACATTGCACAGGGGTTTGACCTGTGGTGGGAGCAAAAAGCAGCAACATTAGAAACAGTATTGGAGCTGGTTTCTTAGAGTAGCTCCAGCGCTTTGCTAGCCTGTCAGCGTGCAGGTACAAGATAAATCAGTCTATTTGTGCATGCTGAGAGAGCTGGGCTGCTTGTGGGGTGGTGCTCTGAGCTTCACGCTCCAGCAGCGCTCAAATAAAGCCCTGTTCCAGGCATTTCAACACCGCTTAAGGTTGTCCGTGCCCGTGTAATTTATGAGTTAAGAGGGTTCTATTTTTTTCTTAGCGTCACTACGACCTACAATCTTCCAGCATTCATGGGTGGAGAAAAGAGCTGCGTGTGACTCATAGGAAACTTACAACACTCCTCCAATTACCTTAAACAAAGGCAGCCTGAGTGATCGCTGGAGCACTGAGGTTCCGCAGCGAAATGTGGGTAAGAGCAGAGCTGTCCCATTAATGTGACGGACCCACGCTTCCACAGGTGAGGCCTCGGGTGCTGAAGCAGTGACGAGTCAAAGACGGGGCTCGTGGGTGGTCATGTGACAGGCTGGCAGCACACTGGCATAGGATCCACGCTGGCATCCTCTGCAGAAAAAAGTTAATCCGTGTCTGATTGTGCCGTGTCTGATTGTGCCGTGGCTTTTTGCATTTGAATTTGTATTAAAAAGTAAATATACAAATGTATTAACAAGGATAAGGCCCAGACAAAAACCCAGGACAGTTCATTATATGAAAAAAAATTATAATAAGTTGATTTTATGTTATTTTTTTTAAATTTTAAAAATTTACATATTTTGAATTTGTGATGAAGACCTATAACAATAAATTACAATTTTCAAATTAGTTTTATGCTTCAGTTAATACAAGAATTACCATCTGCCTTAGCTGTTGATTATTACAAAATATAACTTTGCTTTATAGGCTTTTTATGGCAGCTATAAATGTATGGTAATAGGCTTAATAATTATCTTTTATATTATGTGTAGTCAATAAAGTCATAACTCATAATATAATATTTTTATTTTGTTTGTATAGTTTTTTTTACATGTTTTAATATATCGTAGGATGTATTATTATCACATACATATCAAAATAAAAGTAAAAAAAAAACAAATTTTACTATTTAAATTTCCTTCAGAGAAAATGATTAAATCAGACATGAGTAACAATTGTCATCAGAACTGGAACTGCTTTTTTAATGACAGCAAATACGAGGGCTGTAGTGTGAAGAACAGGCAGTGTGTACAAATCTGCTCAACGTGGAACAAACCAGTTTAATTTGATCTCTAACTCAAAACTCCTGCAAAAGTCATTTGTTCTATTTGCATATCGTCTATTTTTTTAAAAACCTGAAGAAATAATTAACACATAAATAAAGATTTAAGAAGTCAGTAAGTAATAAATTAATAAAAGTTGTTAAATAAAAAATACATTTGCATAAACTTGGTCCCATGTAATAATAAGGATATATTATAATAATATTTTACAAAACGTACATTTATTTATAATAATATTTACAAAACGTACATTTTCTCGAAAATGTAATTCTATTAAATTAGTAACTAGATAATCTCTCTGTATTTCAAATATTGTAGGTAAAGTTATACGGTAAATTACATTATATTATATTGTCCAAGCAATATAAATAGCAAAGAGTGTTTCTAACATAAATGACAATGTGTATTCACCAATGAAAATAAAAAAAATGCAAATGATTATCATTACTATAATTTCTCCCCACTATTCCATTTTAGGCAGTAGGAAGCTGAGCGCTCGCCGCAGCCACATATTACCTCTGGCAGAGTGTGAATGTCAACACCCTGTAAACACCTTTGACACACATGCTTGAATGCGACGGGCGAGTTAACTAAACATTCCTGGGTGTTCCTCATAAAGGTCTACCACTCATCAAATAGAGCACGCTGACCCGCTCCCAACTCCAGCACGACCGGCCCATCGCCAACCATTTATAATCTTCAATAATAATACCTAGTGCTTCTACAAATGCTTGCTTTCATATGAAAATAGAAATGAAATTATTAGCATTGGCTTGGACTGAAAATCTGCAAGTACAATTCCAACCTGCTCTTTAACACGGCACAATGACAATTTCAGATTGCAGAGATTCAGACTCCCTCAGGAGAGATCAACAACGCCGAAGTATACAAGTGTGCATCAAATAAATAGTGGGATGGGATTTCTATAGAGGCCTGCTTCTTTGTCAAACAGGGCTGTAACTGACTACAGCATTCCCCACGGCACGGGTAGAGAAAGGTGGGTCCACACACAAACACGCACACACTCACGCACACACACTCAAATGCTAACACAATGTCCCCTTCAGTCTTGGGTTGTGACCGGTCCATGGCATTGGCCAGGTATGTCAACTATGTTTGCTGAGCTATCCATCAACCGTGCACCTTCCCTATACCCGAAACAGGAACTTTTGTTTAAAGCATGCTAAGCCAATCCTCTGACTAGATTTATTTCCCTATTGCGACGCACAATTTATTAGCACTTTTGTTCTGTATTTTGCTCCTTTATGTAGGTTGCGCACACGTTGGTTGCGGGGTACAATCTGGGTGACACTACTGCCCCCTTATCATCTTTGACCAGGGTTAGCAAATAAACACTGTATGCAAACTGGGTTTAAGAAAAGGTAAATTTACGGCTCTGTGATGCTTTTAAATGATAAAGACAATGTTTGTGGGGGGGGTTTTTATGTTAAAAAAAACAATAAACGATTGTGTTTTGATAACAGGTTTCAGGAAGTCATATATGACGTTGGTATGAGTCACTCCATCCAGGCAGATCAGCTTCGGAACATTTAGTTGAATTGTCACAAAAAAGGTCCCAAAGAAACCAACGTTATAGGGCTGGTATGTTTGCACTGCAGTCAGATGCTTTTTACTTTATTCCCCGAAACACAGGCCTATTTATCTCGACTACTTCTCCTCTTAGTGAGATATGGCTAAATGTTCGTTGTTAATCATTGACTTTAGAACTGAGAGCATCCTGCTTTGAGTGGCCACTTTGCCTGTTCTTGTGCTGCACTTTTAGCCATAAACGTTCTCTCCAAATCCTACACACTGTTAGCACTTTGTGAGGCTCTCTCCTTATAATGAACCACAGGCATGCCGCGCTAAATGAAAGATAAGAGATGGAGCCTTTTAGTGCTTTGTACAAATGTGTAATCTGGCCCTAAAATAAATTTGGTAGGGCTATTGTGAAATTGTGATCGCTCATGTATTGCTTAAATCCCACTTTGACAGGCGTAAAATGAGCCCGGGCTTCTCTTTGACGATTGAAGATGGAGTGCAAACGGAGATTAGGGGCATGTTAATTAATTGCTGGGTTAGTAAGGTGCTTGCCGTATCAGCGGGCCTTTATGGGCATTTTGACCGGGATAAAGTGATAATCATAGTAGCAGAAACAGAGCTAAAGACATACAAGAGAATACAACAAATAACAATGAATTATTATGCCCGATATAATACCTTTAGTGGGCCTCAGACAAAATTAGACAAACACAAAGCAAATTAAATAATCAAATAACGTTGCACAAACTTTTTCTGAATAGAAAATAAATGAATAAGAAACAATTATTTTCAAAATCGGAAAATAATGGGAATGTAAACTGACAAAATGCAAGAATGTAGAATATGTGTGAATGAAAGTTTAACCAAGCTTGTTTTCTCTCTCTCTATAGATGAAAATGGCCTTCGTTCAAAGGAAACTTCCATGTCGCATCACTGTCGTCGCACTTGGCCGTTTCCACGTCTGACCTGTCTACAATATGTAATATCAGAGCTGTGTCAGAGCTGAGCTGAATGGGAACAAAAGAGAGGCCTCCATTAATGATTAACTGTTCTAAAAGCCCCGGCTTTTGTATTCCCATGGAGCCTGGGCTATCTGGCCGCCATGTGACATGCTCACAGCGTTTTTCGAGCAGATTGGGGGAAAGCTAGTGAGCAAACACAGGTGCTTTGGAGCAGCACTGCCGACGCTGTCAGGGACAACCACAAACAAGAGCAGCTATGCCTGGCTAAATGAATCCCCACCCCTCCCATCAGCGTCAGCGCCCCCACCCCGCACCATACAGCCCTGCGCTGGCCTGAGCGAACTGTTTGCTAGAGCCATATAGTCATCCCCCCATTGAGTCCAGTGTCCGCCACAGGCCAGCCTCTACAACTTCTCACAGCCGCCAAAGAAACAAACAAATAAAAGTGAGGATGGCCGAGAGCTCCTTTGAGGTGATGGCATTTGCTGTGGTCATGACTAGTGGGAGAGCAAACAAATTAATGGTGTTCCAGTTTTCACTTTCCAAACCAAACTAAATGTCTTTTGGTTCAAGTGGGGCAATTCCACTGACCCTGGTGTCAAATGCTGTATGAGGGCTGCACACTTTCGCTCTCCAAACGCCAAGAGGAGGCCATAACAAATTAAACAGCCTTGGAGTATTGGCTAATGAAGAAGAAGTAGGAAGCTTGTTTATGAGTTCTAAAGTCAGACCTGGCTGCAGCACTTAACCTTGTCATCTGCTCAGCGGGATGTGAGGGGAGTCACACAGCCATGATAACACAATCAGATCACATCACCCTTTATCTTAAAATGGTTTTTCCGCTTCGAGACAAATGAACAGAGGCTGATAATGGAACAAAGACTCACCTCTGATTGGCCATCTCGGCAAAAGAAAAGAAAATTATCAGGCCTGAAAATTCACCATAGACAGCGTTTCAATTTTCTATTCTGAGAAACAAATATTTGAATTGTCTTTAGCGCAGGGTGTTTTTAAGATGGCTATATGACCGGAGCGCTATAAAGCAACTACTATCACTGGAAAGATGATAAAAATATTTCAAAACAAACAGCATGAATCAACAGGAGAGGAAATTAAGCTGTAAAGGAGAATGAGTAATTTAGTATCAATAAAGAAGGTCAAATATGACGGAGATGAGGACCAGAAGTTTGGGGAGAATTTAAAGCACTTTTGGTGACTTCTGCACCCAATTCTGAGAGTCAGAGAGATGCGTGTGAGTTCAAGGATTCAGTCAGCGCTTTGTTTGCTCACCTCCAAAAAAGGATAGGAAAAAAGGTGAGATGGACCAATATCTTCAATGTGAAAAAAAGAAAAAAAAAACAGACATAAAATTACGGAAAGAACTTCTTGTAGAAATAAAATATGGAAATATAAATGTCAGTTCAAATTCAATAATTCACAATAGTTGAGAACAAAGTGAGCTTGCAATCACAAAAATCGTTTTTGAACGGAAGAGTCTGTTGCTTTATTTTAAGCGAGAAATTATAACCATAAAAGTCACTGAGGATGGGGAAAAGATAACTGATTCCTAATGTTTTTAGATTAATGATGGGAGTAAATAAAGGGCTTACACCTAAATCAACAAATGTATTGTAGTAAGGACATTTGGTAATGCTCACTTGTTTATTTTATGCAATAATAAAGCACATATAGTCACACAGCGCTAGTTTCTATCAAAAACACACATTTTCTTACAGCACTAATTTGCAAATGAACCCCCTCTGTCCATACAGCATGTTTTAGGGCAAATTACAATGAAAACTTTTATGGACAGATTCTGTAGTTTATATATATATATATATATATATATATATATATATATATATATATATATATATATATATATATATATATATATATATATATATATATTTGATGAAATTACTCTACTATGATAATATTTGCATTCAATAATCATTCAGTTGATCACTAATTTGGTGTGTTGAAGTGTTGATGACTATGTATTCATTAATTACTGATACCGAAGACATAGTACTAAAGAGTGTGTATTATGTAAAGTGCATATTATTCCGTAGCACCATCTCTCCATTATTCAGACAGGATTTGGCTAGTTTATATTGCTTAGTGGCTCATCTCGAGCCAGCTTCCCTGCTCGGATTTATCTCGCGCCAACCGTGAGCAGAGTCTGACGAGAGGAATTACAAATCCGCACTTTTCGGGGTCTTACTGTAATTCTCCGCCATGTGAAGAGGAGGACTAAAGCGTGTGCGTGTGTGTAAGAGAGAGGGGGGACTCGAGAGGGGATTTGAGGCAACATCTTTGTGTGGGCCTGCTCATTGTGCCTCGCTGAAAGTCTCCAGTCTCCGATTGTCTGAGCTGACTCAACTCAAATCAAAGAAAAGTTTTCAAGTAATGAAGCAAGACATGAAAGCTGCTTTGATCTGGCAAGGGACAATGCTAGAAAAATTGAAAAGAGCAAAGTGGTGCACTAAGCAGCTGCATTAACCCCTTGTCTTTTGGCAGACCCACACCTTGAATTGAAGTAATAACTACTTTCTATGTAGTAGGAAATTAAATTCTTGCTTGGTGGGGTTACCTATTTAAGTTGTGCACTAAAAAGTTTGCTAAAACAGGTAGACATAGAGTAGAAAGCATGATTATAAAGATTAATATGGATTAATTTAGGTGTGGATGAAGATTTTAGGGGAATTTCACTCTATACCTCTTAGACAACCTTACTTACTGAGGAACACATTGATAAAGGCGTTAATCATCAGAAAACAAGTTCACTTAACTGAAAGATCTCAAGTTTAAGTCAGATTTATCAAACTTTGTAGCTACAACTATAATTTTCTTACTCTACCCTAAACATGTCTCAAAACTTTTCCACAGTACTTAGTGAGAACATAAATCCCAAAATTCCAATTGGCCAAATGGCCTCCAAGGTTGCATTTGTTCTTTTATGTTAAGTGATAAAACCTTAAATGGTAGAGTTTTTGGTGCATGGGGCTGACAGATTACCCAGCAAGCCTTAGCGGTGGTGTCACGGGTACAGGCGCAGGGCCGGCTCTGTCCTCAGACAGTGTTAACTAAGTGGGCCGTCACTATCTGCCCATCAGCCAGCCAGTCTGCAGACTCCCCGCACTAAAGACAATAAAATATGGCTGACTTCTGTTCGGAGCTGCTTTATAGTGCCTGGGCGTCTGTTAACTTCTGTTACTCAATTAATAAGGACGGCCTCAACTATTACATCTATTACAGGGCTTTAATTCTTATGAGCCAACAGTGGGTGAGACTAAACGGAGTCATGCATTTGTTTTACACAGAAATATTACGCTAATAAACATACAACAACATAACAATAAATAATAATTTTGTCCCACACGATAAATTTGTCATGTCGTTGTGTTTTAAGGTTGATGTGAAAATCTCAACTACTAATGAATACATTCAAATAATACAAAAGATTAACAATAGACAAGAGAATATGCTGTTCAGTTTAGGTTTTTTTTGCTGTGAATCACTCAAATTCAGCTCATTCATTCCTACCTCAAACAAAACAAAACAAAACAAAACAAACAAAAACATAAGACTTAATCTTGTCAGCGTTTTATATCGCATAACATTGGCAATTTAGTCCATTTTTTTCTTTTTGTATAGCCAAATGTTTATTCTGCATCTTCCAGCTGCCTGCTTAATTCCCTCTTCTTTTTCTCATCAATTATAGGTGACAGCAACTTTGCTAAGCACAATTAACAACCCTTTATTAACTATGCTTTTGTCCCTATGATAAAGTGAAGGGGAACGGAGGTGAGAGACCTATGTAAACCCTTTGTCACACCTGAACTGCATTCAACAACATACATCCAGCACTGGCGTGGAGCCCCTCTGCTGTTCAAATAAGCCTGCACTGTCTCTGCTGTTTTATGAATATGACCCTGCCCCTTGTGTTCAATTACTTGAGGTCAATAGCTCAGTATTAAACCTGGACATATGAGTTGCGTCATAGAAGTGTAGATACAAAAGCATGTTATGGGGCTATCTCGAAGGGGATGTGAAGATTACAGCGGCAATTGCTGGCCAGCAAGTCAACAAAAGTAATATAGAGGGGTAATACGAGCCAAATATGGCTGCAGTGTTGAGAGATCATCTTGGACAGTGTTGTGCAGCTGATAAGGAGGGTGTAAAATATCAAAATATGAAATGTGCTTTGCGTGTATGGGACAGCTGCTATCTGGTACACACGCACAGGTTTGCAGGTAGCAGCTGGGCCGGCTCACCTGTCATATTGATAAACCAGACAATCCCTTCCGTCAGCGCTGGCACAGGAGGCCAACACAAGAGGATGGAACAACAAAAGAACAGAAAAATTAGCAGGGGCAAAAGGATCAGCAACACATTTTGTTTAATACACATGTTTATTGCTTCTGTCGTTGTTTTTAGCTGTGATCAATTCTACTGACAATTTTTCAACTTTTTGCTGCAGGAACAGGACATTAGAATTTAAATTCCCACTGTTGTACCACAAAACAGTTCAGATTCAAAGAATCAAAACTTTATGTAGGCTGTGTAATGATTGAATAAACCTGAAGCTAACAATAAGATTGTGCCTTTTTTTTTTTAATGTTGTGTGTTTTAAATCCATATTAAAACACACAGTTCTGGTTTAAATAGAATATTAAACAGAATATTCTCTCATTGAAATTAGCAATGATTCATCTGTAAAGCCTATAATTACCGTAAATCAAACTACTGCATGGGTATAAAATTGGCGCTTTGATATATTTGGCAAACAAAGCAACAAACAAATAATAAAAGAGTTGAGAAAATAGCTGAAGTTTATAGATGGTTACATAACAGTAAGGAAGGCATTAATTTGAATGAGGTTGGTAGTTGTGGAGACAGAGGAATTGGTGTGGGATAATAGAGCGATGAAACAATAGTGATAAGATAAGAAAGGCCTTTACAGACTTTGTGGTTTGTGTTGTTGTGTGTGTGGACAAGTGCGCATGTCGCTGCTTGTTGGTGTGTGTTCGTTTGGCATCAGAAAGGCCTAAGTGAAGTGAATAGAGAGAGAAAAGAGAGGGGTTGGAACAATGACTTAGCTAGTGGAAAATGACAAGGGACAGGCTCCCTGAAAGATCCATCCCGTCCAGAGCTATCCATTAACCCCTGCAGGCTAGGCTGGCCCCGCTTGCCCCTGCACCCCCTGCCCTCTGCTCCCTGCTCCCCCTCTCACCTCCCAGGCCCCACGTCGTTCTCCCAGGTAAAAGCGCATTCAGAGGCCTGACAGCTGCTCCGTGGGTGGGATCAGCCTGTTGACTTTTACCTGTAGACACACAGGACTCATCCTAAAGCTAATGAAAGCGCTAATGTGTCATAACTGACAGCCAAAGGAAAACACACTCCTGAACCCACAACACACAGTGACACTGATTAATACAGGTCAATTACAAGCAGAATGCACATTTATTTATTCCTTCAATTCTGCCTGTGTGCTGAATGCTAGTGGAATGATTCTTTTGGGCCAATTCTGCAAAATTACATCATGTGTGGCCTTTAAACTTCAAAAAGATGATTTATTATTTATTATTTATTATTTATTATTTATTATTTATTATTTATTATTTATTATTTATTATTTATTATTTATTATTTATTATTTATTTAGTTATTTAGTTATTTAGTTATTTAGTTATTTTCTTTTTCTTTTACATTTCCTTGCCTTGGGAAGTCTGAGAAGCAAGTCCAAGTCACAAATCGACAATTGCCCTTATCCCATACATTTTAGGTATCCTCTCAGATGAGTTAAATGATTTATATTCAAAACACGCTAATTATAATTTACGTTAAAACATACTAATAATAAACAAATGAGCTATTTAAACACTTCTTGTGATATATGAACATAACGTTTTACCACTATATCTCACATTGATAAATATTTTGATCCCTCATAATCATGGCTCATATATTATCAACATTAAGTCTTAGTTTGCATCCTGGCGGCGAAAGACTAAGACTAATCAGGCCAATTACCTCCACGGGTGAATTAACAATGAGGAAATGGTAAGAAAGCTCCATAAACAATCTTTTGAGAAAGGCTGACAAGGCCCAGTGAGTTAGCTGCAATTTATGGACGAAGGCACAAAAAGAAAGTTCCCGGCTTCATTGGAGGCCAGTGAATCCAAAATGAACTCTTTTTATGAGGCTGACTCTGCCACCGGGATGGCGCGCACACAAAGCAGCCAACAAAAGACAGGCAGTAAAGGGGGAGTAGTGACAAGATAGGAGCACAAAGGCAGAATCAACTTTCACGTGGCTCAATGCACGCAGGAGAAACTGACCCAGCTGTTTTTAATGGCAATGCATTGAGGGAAAGCTATATTTAAATTGCGTGTGTTTTTATATCACCCTTTTATGGAGCTCCACATTGTGAGCTGCACCAGGAGCACAAACGATTCTACATATGAAAGTGCAAAAGTACACAGATGTACAAAATATATATATGAAAAATAAATAAAAGAATAACAATAAATAAAAGAATAACAGTAACAACTTGACTGTTGTTAATGAGTACACAAATGAATAAAGACATTTGACAAAAAATCTTCCTATATATAATCTATCCTACATATAAAGTCAATTATTAACATAAGTTGCATTGTCCAGCAAAGTGTGTCAAGATAAACAATGAAAAATGTGATTCTGGTACAAACTCAAATGGTACGGTTGAGAGATAAATGTTCTTATATTAAATTTGATATTCTAACTAAACTCTGTCTGCCCACAACCTCAGAGACCTCCATGAAAGCACTGGTCCTCTTCAAAAAAAAATCTCAAATTGAAATATTTTCAGGTTTTCATTCAGTCACAAAACTCCCACACTAGAAAATAATCTGCTAAAATCTACCACCTCAAAGACCACTAGAGTGCGCCGGTATAGCCAGTTAATGAAGTGTATACACCAACATTGACAGAGCAAGGAAAAAAGGTACTTACAAACTTAATAAATGCCTCCTCAAATACACACACAAAGAAAGTACAAACAAGTTTGAAAACAAAAGGGCTCTTGTAACAGGGCTTGGGATCTTGATGAAAAATTCAAACAATATTAAATGGGGAGTGTCAACAGCTGACACACTTATGCTGAGGGCCCTTCAAACAGACAGAGTAACTCGGCACACACATTACGCCGCCACAGTTTAGCCTCTTAGTGTAATGATGATGGCAGCTTTAACCAGGCACTGCCTTTTGAAATCTCGTACTCCTGCAAACATTGTGGTAGGGAGGGGTAAAAAAACACAAAAACGTGAGGAGTTGTTGTGTCCGGGCATGTCATTTCCTTAGGGTTTTACCTGCAGCTCAGCGTCACGGATCAGCTGGATCCCGGGCCCTCTCCTCCGGCTCCGCCACTGACCACTCCATGAGGGTGGAGGGTCCTGAAAGAACCAGATTAAGGTATCAGCACGGAGGGATTCCAACAGGACATCCAGATGTAATGCCTCTTGACAGGTGAGCTTTATGGGACACAGCATCAGGGATCAGTCATCACGACTTCTGGAAAGAGAAATAACACAAACTGTATGAGTACAAATACCAAGGCCAAGAAGAAGAGGGCAATTTACACTGGATATGAAAACTATCGTTGCAAAAATCACAAAATAATTATATTTTTTAGAAACATCATTTCTAAATGATTAATTATCATAAAATGATTAAACAGACGGCTGAACATTATGAAGCAAGTGATTTTTTTTCATGTTATACTTCCACATGAGTATTTTTACCCCTGTATCTGTACTTTTACTTAAGTAGCAAACTTGAGTCCTTCTTCCACCACTGCTTATGATTATAAGCTAGTTCTCGCTAGTGTGTCACAATACAATATAAAATTACAAACTTTGCATGATTAAGTGCACTCATACAACGTCAAAGTTCATAATAATTACAGTTTAAATTATAATCCCCTTGGAGTGCCCATTATGTCTGCAGTATCTGCTGTATTAACGTTAGCCCTGCAATAGACAGGCCCCACACCCAATGCAGCTGGGATCGGTTCCAGCCAACTATGAACCGCAAAGAAGTGGGCGGCTGGAGTGGAATCAAATGACATACAACTAACGCTTAATAGTGTCCTATTTTTCAATAATAAATTCATAAACACGCAACTGTATTTTTATATATCACCATAAAAACAGGCATTCTCGTAAATCTAGAGGGGCCACTATACAATAGTGTGCATGCTGGAGGCCACTGGCTTCATGAGCACCTGTAGTTATCATGCACAGTGGGAGGGGCTGGGCTCACTCCCGGTCAGACACAGGAAGTACCTCGGGCAGGTGCACTGTTATCACTCAGCCCCATAGAAAGCCAGCTCCTTCCACACCACAAGCAACAGCTGATTTTTTTGAGCTGATGCTATCCTGTTCACAAAGGCATTCTCCAACATTGACAATACAGGCAAATTTCCCGACTTGTGCCCCATTTGAGTTGCTTTGTTTCATGCTAAGTTGTATGACATTTACGAAGCCTTTTTCGCTTTGAAGAGCAGCCAACTGCTGTGCGAGCTGTAAAAGACGCACCTGCCTCGCCTCACCTGCCCTTCTGTGAGAGATTAGAGAATAAAAACTGCCGTCGAACATGGAGTAGAACACCTTTTTATGACAAATCACACCATCCCCCATCACAATTTTGGCTCTTGCAACAGACGAAAAAGAGGATATAAAGAAGGATAGCTGTTTTCTTTGCTGCGTCTCCCCTTGGCTAAAGCTGGGGTAAACCCACTAATCCTGCTCAGAGTGGTGACTCACGACGGGTGTGGCCAATGTGTTCCCAAAGATATCTTTTTTCACAGTCTATATCAATACAGATGTTTATATTGGCTTTAGGTACTGTGATGTGTGCCATTTATCCGCCATGGGCACACTCAAGTGTTGTTCGAACAATTAAGCATTTGTATCGGTTAGACACAGGACTAGCTCTCAGTTCATTTATTATTACAAAGCTGAATTTCAACCTTTTAGTTTTAAATATTAAGTATTAGCAAACATTATGAATTGTATCAATGGTCATTTATAAACTATAAAATGTTTGCTTATGAAAATCCTGTTATTACATACAGCTAAGCCTTCATTACAAAAACCTTTATTATCACTGATATTGAATTACTCTTTTTGATATACAGAATTAACCACATAATCTCATGAAACTAAATCGATACACTGTAAGAAACAGTATAATAATAATAATAGAAATAATAATATTCACTTCTAAAATATTAAAATATCGCTTTTTCTTGCCATTCCTTTTGACATAAATATCTCATCAGACATTAAGATCATAAATCTGGCATGGACACCTGAGTTTTTCACAGTTTCCCTGGCTTTTACTATTTTTAAACCGTTTTGGCTGTATGCATTTTATACCCTGTGCTAAATACACTTTTCAGTAAAAGACAACATGTGACAGGCTTCATATTGCATTCCTTGTAAGAGCTTTGTGTTTGAGAGATGCAGAGAATCAGAGCAGAGCACATCATTGTTATTGCGTGTGTGTTTGGTCTGGAGACAGTCGATAGGATCCAGCCCTGAGCCGCAGCAGCCAGCGGGGGTGCACGGGGGGCCTGGGCTCTCCACTTCCCACTGTCTTAGTTGTAATGCATCCCTCCACTAACAGGGATCAAGGTATTAGGGATTCAGGTTATTTGTATTGATTTTATGTGCTGTCATGCCGGCCTCCAGGACGCCCTCATATTTGTGGAAATTGCAAATTCCACCTCAGAAATGTCACCAACGTTTAATCTCTTCCTGAGTGGTCAATATGGGACCCTCGCTCAGGTCCGTTTATTAAACAGAGACCAAGCTTTCCCCTGGTTACCATGACGCTGCACACAGCGCAATCCGATTGGTCCAGACTTGGCAACATGGGAGAAAGAACTTGAACATTAATAACTTTTGATAAGATCTGTGTCAATGGTGGTGAGATTGGTGTGGATAAAGACAGTTGACTCAGGATTAGAGCCCAACATGGAGGAGTTTGAACACAAAGGTGTAGAAGTCACACTGAGACAACATTACAGTTGGTCACGATAAAGACCATTTACACTCTTTGACAGTCGTTCTGATTTTTCTCCTTTACAACCACCTAAGATACAGCATTCCTGAGCAGCATAGCCTTATGAATAGTCATTTACATTTTCTATTTTTCTCCTCAATGCCTAAAATAAATGCATCTGAAACAGACAATACAATGCAAAGCTTCTGTAAATTTGAGTTACAAAACTACATACTCCCAGTGGGACTAGAAAAAATTAAATATATACAAAATATAAAATATATACCGTAACATGGCTGCCTGATGTACATATTCACAGTTGCCAAACATAATTTGTGAGAAGAGTACAGAGGAGACAAAGTCAGTGTCATTATTCCACAAGTACACTTCAAGGTCTATCAAAGCAAACTGCTCTGCCACATGTGCCAACATTTGCATGCTATTATCATCTTTGCTTTATCCGTGTCATAGCAAATGTTTCTTTTTCACTCGTGTTTACAGGAATGGCCGAGGCAGCCTCCTCTCTCCACTCACCACAATCAAATTTACTCTGGCTTGAGTACACGTTTAGTGGGGACCATTTGTTTGAGGCAAACACTTAGGGCTCTCATATGTCATTGACCAGTGTCCACAAATATAATCCTATCAAGTTCAATCTCTAGGATGTCCATGCAGTAAATGAAAAATAATCCTTTTTACATCACTTCAAACAGACAGAATTAACTTTGTGGAGTCTATTACTATTTCCATTTTATATGTTACAAAGAAGTTTTGGCTACAGTGTTAAGCTGATCCAACACAGGTCTATTGCGGTGGACGCCATGTGAACACACCCTCTCCTCTTTGTTGATAAAGCCCTGTCTCCCAAGCCCTCAGCTGACATGTACCTACAGAGAAAGCCTTAGCAAAACAAGCCGGACCCTTGTAAATATGCAGTGCCCAACAGTGGCACACGCACTGTTGGCTTACATACTGCTCGTGGTGTTTTTCTTTTTACCTCCAAATTTGCTCAGAAAACTAATCATGGTCTGATAAAGCCCATGGTAAATACGGGAGAGATTGACACCCACATGTCAAAGTTTACATAGCCAGACCAAGTGTACATATAGGCCAAGGGAAGTGAGAGCCGGGCGCAGTTGGACTAGCCTGACCTCAGCCGTCTGCAGCACAGGAAAGACACTTTGTTAGAGAAATATTAGCAAAAGACAAGGCAGTCTTTAAAGATAAACTGTAAACAGTGGCCTGGATGAAAAAAAAAACAGAATAACTAAGAGAGGTTAGGTGGCTGTACATTATGTATTGTGACTATTCTCCTTATTTTTCTAAATCAAATAGATAAAAACATATATAATGAAAGACTTGGCCTCTCTCTCACAAGTATCTGTCAGTGCTCCAATGACTTGATAATCCACAGCAAAGACAGTGCAGCTAACAGAAAAGGTTAACCCTTGACTGATGTGTCTGATGTTAATCTATAGATCAATTAGGAGAAGGCGCACTGGGTCAAGCTACAGATATTGCAATGGCTATTAGTTCTCCTATCTGCCATTATTACACAGTCACATGCTCAAACAGTGTGCAGGGTTGGTATGCGCGGCACAGATGCCTAGGGTAAACAGACAGGCCTACAAGGCTTGCACAAAATATTGATCTGACAGCAGATGGAACCTTGATATCAGCCCACTCCCAGTGCCGGCCCCGTCTGTGTGCTGCTCCGACTGGAACATTTGTGGCAAATGTGTTTGGGGAAATATTTAAAAGCATATATTATGTGTTTGCTTCGTCTCAAGTAAATAAACAACATCTTTTTCCACATTCAGTTCAAACATATTAAAGAAGGTTTATCCCCCTAAATTGATGCCTGATGCATACTAATCCAATTATTATTTTAGTTTATCACAAATAATTTACTCATTGATCATATGTATGTAAATGTTTGGTAGCACTATAATCACACTGCACTTCCTGCCTTAGTAAAGCATGAACAAAGACTTAATTCATACTGGACAAATAGGTTGTTAAGAATGATGCAGGCTTAGTAACTACTAACTAACTCTTAACGATAACCCTGATCTTAAGATTAATTAATCATGCTTAATAAACTATTTGTTCATTATGAAATAAGTCTTTGTTCATGCTTTGTTAAGGCAAATTATAATAAAGAGGTACAAATTTTGTTTTTTATATAGTTCAGTTATTTTTTATAGAAACCTTTCATAGAATCACATATTCTTCTCATTTATCAAAAAGACAGTTAAAATAACATTTTGTCATATTCACAGATGAACTTTTGCTCTGACATTTTTTTCTCCAAAAAGCAAACAAAGCATGAAGCACTTGCATCAGTTTCTTTGTTGTATTAAGCCGACTGAGAGGCATGTCAGAAAAAGGATGGATGGAATTGTTCCATTACTTTCATTCAAAGAATTACTCTGCTACTTTCAGTGAATGGAATATGCTGAAATGTATTGTTGGGTTGGAGAGGAATGAGCGTTCTTAAATCCTCTTTGAAAAAATCTGGACTCATATTTTTGTCTCAAGCTGTGAAAATGTCAACTGCACTGACCCATGCTTTAGAGCAGACTGCTGCTTTATTTGGTAAACCTGGCAATAACATTGAAGCATCAGGTCTCAATGAAGACATGGAAATGTTCTTAGTAGTTATGAATAGAAAATCTCCGTATATGAAATTCAATTTCTCCAAAGGGTTAGAATGGGTCACATTTTTCTCGGGCTGATCACCGCACATCACAATGATTTGGACTTGTCCAAATAGCACTGATGGGTAATCCAACATTCCTCTTCCTAAAAGCTGGGATCATCTCAGCAGGGGTACGTAGGCATATTCATGACTAATTATGTGCTATATATGTGCGGCCTGCTTCTGTGTGTTCACTGCTGCATAGTGAGAGCCTGGCCCAAGGGATCAGTCACTGAGAGCTGCATGGCCAAACAACATTGACAAGGCAGACCAAGTGTAAAGCTGGTCCATCTCCTTCCAGGCATGCAACCGTTCAATTAGTCTTGGTCAGCGGGAGGCCCGATTATTCCAAAATTAGTGATTATTTCCCTGGGCAAACATGGCTGGATTGGGGTGTGTCATCCCTCACTGGTGACTGGCTCTTGACAAAAGCAGAGAGGTCGAAGAACATCACAGTGCCTCCCTGGAAGAGGGATCCCGTGGCCTGCCACAGCCCTGCCCGATAAAGTGGTATTTCCCGCATACAAAGGAGGTATTGGGTCTAATCTGCAGTGTCCCACACCCCCTTCTTTCTTCACTAGCACACAGCACAATGAGCGTGGACCTTGTCTTAATCCAAAGGTGGGCTATCTGAGTAATCTGATAATACACGCTGATCAAAGTCTATTGAATGCTAATCAGAACAGCAGATCACTATTATGATCTCATTAGGGACACCCTACTGAAGTGACATGCCGCAGTATTGTAAAGCCACATAGTGGCAGTCAAACGCTAGATAAGAACAAAGGGCTCAGTGTAATTCTAAAGCATAATCCCTGCCAAGACACCACAGCAATATCATTCACTACAAGTCAATAAAATGAAACCACATTGAGATTAAATCCGGATTATGCACCAATATTTTCATTACAGCCTGCCCTCCTGTGCTCCAGATTGAGGACAGATTTTTAGTAGTCCCTTGGCAGCAAGAGGCAACTCTGATTTAAAGGAAAATGAAAGGGTCAAAGGTCAGCTCTGGTAGTGCACTGTCTCACAACATGTCACACGCTCAACCTTTGATTCTAGCTGCAGCCACGGTTAAAAAAAGAATCACACTCTGGCCTCCAACATCTGTGCCATGCTCAGTCTGCGGTGGTTTTCCCTCACCAGTATCTCTGCAATTAAATAAAAGTCATCATCTAAACTCCAGATCAATTACCCACTTGGCTTCCGGAAGTTGCTGCTCTTCTGTGGGAGGTGCATCATTTGGGTCCTGCAAGAGCAGTCTCAAGCTTGAGAACCTGGGTGGCCACCTCTCTTTCAAAAGAGCACAATAAAGCTTCTAGATTTACAAAACTAAATCTGCTATAACAAGGCCCCTAGCAATGGGCTAATCCTATCAAAATGGACTCCTTTAAAATAGCACAAAAAGAAGATACTGCCTGCTCCAAGCAATGATTTGTTCAACATAAACTGCAGAGAAATTTTCAGTAGGCATGAAAATTCCATCTGTTCCAAGTGACATTTCTTCCACCTGGGTCTAAAAAAAACAAATCTGTTTTCGGATTTAGCTACTCCTTAGCTACGAAAATAAAGGCCAGATGTGCAGGCAAGAATCTCGTGTGGCTACATGCAGGCGGTCTGTGTGTGACGGCAGTCCTGTCGACAGCCACTGCTTTGGAAGATGACTTTCCCTTTCAGACAGTGTACAAAGAGAGGTTTAACCCTTCAGTACAAACACTACTCACTGTGGGAGTCAACCTTGGCAAAGCATCAGTGAGATGCTTTATGTTTACAATATACCAATATACCATATCTACAACATTGAGAATATGCTTGAAATGATGTTGGGCATCAGAGGATGTCTAGACAACAAAGTAGATTAGGAGGATTAGGCATGGTACAAACCTGATGACTTGAAAAGTGTTACACGGGCAGATTAGAAGGCAGGCCCTGTGTTTCAGTTTAACCCCTAAGAAGCTTGTGAGTATCTTAACTTTCTACGGTGGCCTGTAAGGCCCCACCCCCCACGATTAGCCCTGGTCCCACACACAGGCAAGGACAAAAAGACCCACCTCAGTGTGGCCCTATCAATGTCACTGCTTTGTGCTGCACTCTTTCAGGGTACATGAAGTGTCTTAAGCCACAATGAGATCAATAGCACAGCCAACTGTGCAACGGACAGCCCCAGCAGAGGCCGCAGGACGCAGCAGAGCCGGCCCAACTCACTGTCAGATCTCAATCTTTGATCTACTTGTGCCTTGAGCTCCTCTTTTGGCATGTGTTTTGCTTACTAGTGCATTTGAGGAGCAATATTGATGTGCAATATCTCTGTTGAGTTAAATAATGCCTCGGTGGACATTTCAAAGTTGTGTGTACTGCTGAGCCAGATCTTTCTGACAGTGACCTCAGTCAGCCTATAGGTACACTGGCTTGGACAGGTCAGTTGCATTGATTTTCCATTCTATCTTGGCACCAACCAATGTCAACGAACCACTGAGATGTGTCCTTGACCAAAGTGGAACCCATGCAGTTGCATCATGTCACGTTTTTTCTCAGAAAAAGGTTTTACTAGCGTAATGATCTACTTAACACAGACTACGTTTCCTCCACATCACCATATCTCCCATTGTTCCTCCATAATCTTGTCAGCATGAATATATCATTGTAAATAAACGGGACCACCGTGTTAGACCTTAGAGATTTCTCTTCTTTTTCCCAACAGAAAAAGCCTGGGCCTAATTTGCCGTCATCAGCTCCTTTTGTTCAAACAGAGGCTGGTATTTAAGAATAATCCTCCTCCATAGAAGAAATAGTGTCTCAACAGGCAGTGGCAAGACTCTGTCAAAACCTTTGGCAACGTCTGTGCAAATCTTTGAGACATCTGCAGTTTTCACAGTGAGAGAAAATTGTTAATGAGAAAACAAATTAGCTCAAATTGCTACCTAGAGTTTAATTCAGCAAGGAAATGTTAAAGCAGGTCAAGACATAATAATCTGACTACATTTGGTCTATCTAATTTTACATTCAACTCAGTCATTGAATATTGTATTTGTAAAGTCATGCAATATGCGACAAAATGACCTTAATTTAAAGGGCTGCCAATAAAGTCAAAGGCAGGTAAATATCAAGTTGCAAATGTGCATTGATTGTTTAGAAGCTCCAGGTGACACCACGTCAGTAGAGACAACTACTATTTACCTCTCAAATTTTAACCAAGGCTTTTGAATATTATTGGCATTTTTCTGAGGATAAATTACTAACTGGTTCAATGCTTTTCTGGTTTACAGGGTAGTTACTAAATAAAGTAGGGGCCCAAACATTTTATACCAAATTTTGACATTTCTAAGCAAGTGCTATTTTCTATTACAAATAAAGAGTTAAGTTGCATGGAACAGTTGAATAAAGAAATTAGATGCAAATGACTGTATACGTCCACAGAATATTTTAACTTTAGTGTTTTGAATGAGCCGATGCCTTTGTTGTTTGAATCTAAAGACGCTTCAAAAGATGTGTTCTTAACCTTTGTGGGAAGAGCAGAATATGTTTGGAATGCATTAAAGTCTGAAAACTGTCTGTCAGTGCATACAATTAGGGCTACTCTAATAGATGTTTGCCGTAATAGTAAAAAGAACAAAAAGGAGCTGCTCTCAGTAGTGCACAAACTGCCTGGCACAACTAAAAATGAATCCATTTACTTCACAATGTTTGCTCTGTACTTTTGGCTGTAAAGGCGAAGGGAATCAAAAAGCCAATTCACAGAGCAGGAGCCAAGGCCTTCTTTATTATGGGCTAAGCACCCTGGCAGCAGTGAGGACAAGACAGAGAGCGAGCAGACAAAACCAAACACTAAACAGCCACATCTGCAGCCGCTTCAGAACCCAGCTTTGCGCCCTGACCTTGGCCAACAAAGAGGAGATGCCTCAGGACTGATGCTGGGTGTCCAGGGAGGGGGCACCCACCAAGCTCCTTGCCCAGCGGAGACTTATAGGCTCACAGCAGGGTGACAAGGTGCCAGTGCTGCCCCCCAACATGGCAGAGCAGTAAGGGACTAGTGTCTTTGTCATAGAGATGCTAGAGAGAATCGCTTGTGACCAAGATGAAAGAAGCAAAGAAGATGAATATTTATCAATGTGGCAAAAGGATGCTAATAAATATACAGATTTATTTCACCTCTGCCCGAAGTTAGAAAAGGCAAATTCTTCTTCATCAAATCAAAGGGAGACACAACAAAGCAACTGTGTACTTCAAGACTTAAATCTCAGAAGTTCCTAATCCTTCTGAAGTCCGCACGGGACCTTTGGTCTCCATGGCAACAGCAGGGCATTCAACCAAGTGATTGCCTCCAATGAATTTCAGATAAGACAAAATGGAAGTGAATTGATGTGATTTTAATGCAGAAGTGAGCGGCGGAGGGGAGGTCCACTCGGTTCATATTTGAATAAAGCAAACAGAGCCGACAAAAGGCTGACAGCCGTAAATGACATTGTCAGAACAAAAATTATCAGCCAGTTTACAATCTGTTTGCTCATGTAGAACAAACAGAATGTGTGTGGCATCCCCGGCTTTGTGAGCGCTAGGGCCGGCAGCCGGTGGCCACAGAAAGGCAGATATCAGCTCCCCCTGCAGCCCTGCAACAATTAGATAGCAATTTGACAGGCACACTCAAATGTGGGTTTGTTGTCCCTTTCCAAGAGCACCACATCTCGTTTTATCAGGAAGGAAATACATAATTGAGGCATCTGGAACAAAGACAAATTGCGTGACCTATGGCCAGAGGACTCGCAGGGTGGGATACAGAGACCAGCGAGACACATTCCACACACAGAGCCTTCAGTTACCTAGCAAGACTCCAGTCAAGGTCCCCTTTTCTGCCTTGGCCTTCTTTGGTGGTAGTGGACCAATGGGAGCGCCAGCCTTGTTAGGCCCCGTCCACTCTCTTTGTTGGGGTTTGTCACTTGTTTTGTTTTGAGCTTGTTAACTTCTCTATGGTTGTACTGACAAGCAGCAGCTGGTGAGCTTGCGGTAGGCTGCAGGACATCAATTTCATCTTACGACAGGGAGGGAAAGTGCACTGGGTGGCTGCTTTACCAGTACCTGTAAGCTTTACACTACTACCAAAGAAGTCCTCTCAATATGTCACCACAGAAAGGAGAACAAGAAGTAGCTCAGCTGATTGCATTCATCCAAAGACAAAAAAAACGAAATAAATTAAATCAATGATAAAGAGTGTCATAGAAGCTGTCAGAGATTCTTCTTGCCACCTTGATTGCGAGACAGCACTGTGCTGGTGCATTCATTGATATTCGTGCTGAGCGTGGTCTCTCTTGCTGGAGCCTGTTCTCCGGCTGTAGAGATGTCGTTTAGTCTTATTAAAAACTTGTTTGATTAGTCGTCCCTGGAATGGAAGCAGTGGAAAGGTCTGGCAGCAGCAGATAAAAGGGGAATGATAAATAGGCAAAGAGCCAGACGAATTGCAGTTAGCCACCAGAGCAACAAAACACAGGCAGTTCACAGCAAAGTTGATCCAATTACTATCCGCCACTCACACAGCTACATTGCTCTACTCTTTCACGGCAGGTTAAATTGCTCTTCCCTTTTTGCAGATATGGCAATCGGTCATAAAGAGCCACCCATCATTAGCACTGTTTGAATTGGAGCCCTGTAGTGTTTGGTTAAGAGGCTAAATGCAAATTTGATGAAAGAATAAGGCAGCATTTACATATCAGCCTCTGCTCACATGGAGAGAGTAAACATTCTGTTTATCTCAAGTGTCATTTTATGATTCAGTCCAATATAAAAGCAAGTCCTGGCAAAAGATCTATACAACTCTCAAATCTTTAGTAACCTTGAAAATAAAAGAACATCAGATTAATTTCAAAGAAAAAATAACAGGAATATGTTGAATCTTGGCTTGAATACACAATGATGATAAACAATTAATGTAAAATATTAGTTAATAAATGATAAATCTAAAATTACTCACAATTAAGAAAGATATTCTGTAAGAATTGAAAATAATTAAATAAACGCTATAATTATTTTGGTTAAAACATGTGAACGTAAAAACAACAATACATAATATAAATCTCAAAATATAAAACACAGCACATGATGCAACACTATTGCCTCTATAATGAGAAAATAAGAAAGTGTGGTGATGTGTTTAATAATTGAACATGGCGCTGGAGCAAATAATATGGAGTGCCAAGTAATAAATTGCCTTGACACAGCCATGTGAAAGCATATTCTATGAGAACACAGTGTGCAGGGCTCCCAAGCAGACAGGGCTGAGGAAAAGAAGGCAAAACACTGCCATCTATGGCTTCAATCCTAGGACTGCTCAGGTCTGTGCACTCCACTCAATGCCAAGACACGGTTCCAGCAGAAAAACGCTACGGCTTTATATTTGTAAGTAAGATTAATAAAACATAATTGTAATCAGGCTGTAAACACATGCTTAACTATTCGCACTGTAGTAAAGTAAAAAACTCTTTTGGAACAGTGTTCATACTAAAGTTTCTAGCTTGCCTCATGAAGCTGACACGTTTTTGGCTTGTGAAATTGACAGATTAGACTGAAAGCTAGATTTTCATCCAAATGGGCATCTGGTGGCCATATCCTTTAAGCAACACAATTCTGCACAAATCAGGGGTTCTGTCGGAGCTTTTCCTACCACCTGCTGTGTATCTTCCCTCAAAATGATTGAGCCTGCCTTTATTGTTTCATCATAATTTTATCTTTACACTTTGTTTGCCAAAACGCAACACACAGAGCACATTTTGTACTGCAGAGATTGATAGACTGATACCTCCATTGTCATATACAGTAGGTAGGGTGAACACACTATGTACAAAATGGCATGAAGTTAAATTGGGGTTGGCAATAAAAACAGATAACTGGACAAAATTTTGACTTTGATTCAAGAGCGCATTAGGCACAATAATGATGTGCATATAGCTGCCAGACTGGGGAGCAGGTTGGCGATGGAGCATAGAAGAAAGCCAGATGTCAGGGCTTCTATAGCTTAGGCCTTGACCAGGCCTTCGTCTGTGGCGGCCCTTTATGTAGCTCAGTGAGGGATGCTCTGGTCTCCTCTGGGAGCCCGGAGGCTTTACTGGTGATGAGACGCGATCTGTCCCGTCTGTCACCTCGCTTCCACGCATTCATACGCCATCCATACAGTGGGTCCTCCAGGCCCATAATCCCCTCTCTGAGGTGCAGTACAGACAGAGGAGCAGACAGGAGCCAGGCTGCAAGTCTGTTAGAGCATGTTCAACACGTTCAGCATGACGGAGCACTTCACGTCTCCTAGAACTGTCACACTGCAAATGAGTGGGCTATTTCTATTTCTGAAAGAGGAAACCTTATTCCATGTCATGACAAGAGCATAACAGTGAAGACATAGAGAGCCACAAGATTGAAATTAAATCTGACTTCGAAACACTGTGAGGGCCTGATACATGTTAGACAGTTTATTTAAAACATCTGTGGTATGTCATCCTTACATGTTCCATGTTTTCATTTTTTTAGTGTCAATACACTAAATGTCTAAGGCCATATCCATTCTGCTGAATAGCTATGAAGGCTTTATGAATCGCTGCAACTTGCACTTTGTGACCACACACAGTGTAAATTTACTCAACACGTCATCTCCTGATGTTTACAAACAAATACAGAAAGAGTTTATGTAATGCATTCATTTAAACACGACCTAAGATACAAGCAAATAGATCATTCTTAGGCATTCTTTGCTTTGCAAACACGCCTTTTATAGATTAAAGTTTGACAGTATGCCAGAGTTATCAAGGTAAACTGGAACTCTGACTGACAACTGAAAGTGGTTTCCCTTTGTTCCCTAGTGAGTGAGAGAGTTAGACTAGCCACACATAAAGAGGTCGAGCCAGTCCTACTATGGGCTCTTGTTTAAGCTGCCTCCTTCCTGGAAGCAACATCAATTTACTCAGGACAAGTTGACCACTCCCTTTAAGGATCAGCACAAAGAGCTGACCTGGGACAGACATGCAGGGTTCACCTCGGAGCCCATTCATCAAGTGTCATGCCTGTGTGTGCATGAGGTCACGAGCTGGCATGCAGTGTTGCAAATGATAGGTCACCCACAGGGCACTGGATCAGGGCCACAATATCTTAATAATCCAAAATCAAAACCTAAGCACTTTGTGTGGCTTGTTGTTTTGGTGTTGACAGCTGATGCGATATGTGTGATCAGGAATGTTTGACAAAGTCAAATAGTGTTGTTTTTCCTGCACAGATTAACCTGTTTAATGCAGAGAGCAATCAGCGAGCTGCACTGCCACTCTCCTGTGAGCTGTGTGAGTTGTGTGTGTGGGACAGACCACCTGTGCAGAGCCGGAGCAGGGAAGCACTTTAGTCTGTAGGCTTGGGCTGTGTCACTCTCTGGGCTCTTTTCTGCATCCTCCCCTCCATCTCCCTGCCTTCCTCTGCAACAAGCACGTATCAAAGACAGGTCCATGTGCAGGTCACGCTGTTGAAACACACATATCATGGCTATTTTTAAAACCATACACAGAAAAAGGGCTGCATAATATATATATTTATAAAAATCCAGGTACTTGAACAAGATCTACACCTAGCCTGTTCCTGAACTGTACTTTTCTGGTACTTTTTCCTGAAACAACCATTATATCTACAAGGACAAAATAGTAGTTTTCATCAGTTATCTTTGGTAACACAATTTATTCATATTCTAAAGGGCTCTTCCAGCCCTCACTAGGCATAAAAACAATCACAAAAATATTCTTGGGACAAATTTTCTGTACCAATATTTCAGTACCAGTAGTACCTTAATCTATTTTCAGGTATAGTATTGTAACTTACCTGCTGACAGTTCAACACAGTATTGAGGATTATGTAATTTTAGCAAAGTGAAGTGTTTAACTCATTCTGCTTCTGCTTTCTATGCATGCAAGATCTCTGTTCTGAATTGTAGTAAAGCAGTATTGTTTGACATCAATAAGGCACTGACAATGTCAGTTAAGTCAGAATAGAGGAGTCATGGCACAGGTATTAGGAAAGCCACATCTGAGCCACCTGCCTTTGCAGCAGTAGTACAGTGAGCTAGAGCTATGACAGAACACAGTCATAACCCACCATTTACATATGAGAAATCGGATGAAAAAATCAACAGAATAGAAATAGAATTAATTATTGCATTCCATAAATTCATATGGAAATCATATTTTCAGACAGTCAAAAACAGTACAGGGTATTTGACAATCTAGCAGGTGCAACAAAGGAGAGTAACGTTTCAAAATGACCCCAAAGTCGTGTGTGAAAGAGCATTTTTAGTGGTACAAGGCTTTCTTTCATGAGACTGCAGGGCGTGGAGCACAACGTGAGGCAAGCCACATCAATCGTTTGATAAATTGTCCAGGTGATGCCGAAGGGGAGCAGAATGTGAGAGTGAAACTTGCCAAGTTGCCCAGCAGCAGCTCGTCTAATTCCGTTCAACAGAGCAACAATAACAAATAGCCCACCACTCCCTGGGTAACAAAGCATACATACATATCTGCAGCAGACGGGAACAAAAGGACCAAATCATGTCTGCACTTTTCAAACGGGAATCTGAAAGAGCTCAAAGCGCCTCAGTTAGCAGCAAGAGTTGCTTCCCATGACAGTAGAAACTTTGAAAGAAATGACAGAAATGTGTAATGCTCTTAAAATTGAATTTCCTGAGAGATGCAACAATTTCCTAATAAAAGTAGAGCTAAAATAATTGACAATTGCAAGAGCAATAAAACGTCAAATCTTCTTTTTGTAAGCAATTTGTAAATATGTGACATTTCAAATAATTTCAAAGTCTAGTAACAGGACATGAAATCCTAACTAAAAAAATGGAAAATTACTAAACCAGAGCTAAAAGGCCAAAAGGACAGTGAGTAAGTAATCAATGAATGATTTTGGAAGAATATCGAATTGTGTTTATTCTTTCTGACATTTAATGCAATTGTGTTAGCAGTTTCTATTTATGTAAAAAATGTTTTAGTTCAGCACATTTTACACATGCCCAGGGGCATTATTATTCTGGAACTGAAAGACTGAAACAGACAAATCAGATTATTGGAGTTACTTAGGTTTTAGGCAAGCGATAAGATTTTGTTGTTTGGAAATACAAGTCCATTACATAATAATTGCAAAATACTATTATTGGAATTTGCCATGTATGACCACTCAAACTGTGAGTCAATTGTGAGAATTGGTACTTGGCAGTTCATTTTCTCTTACCTGAACAATATAAAGAGTAATCGTAAGCAAGTCAACTATTAAAATATTTGGATTAATATATATTCAGCCTAACATTTGTTTTTGTAATGGTTTGAGAACATTTCATTGTCAGCACTGCTTTAAAATAGCATTGAGAGAAGCCTGAGTGAAGGTGTCTGTTGAGACTGCCGCCCGGCCACATTCCTCACATGCCAGTTAGTGTCGCTGACCCTGAAAGAGAGTCCACTTTCCCAATTAGAGTCGTTAATGTGAGCCACTAAGTGCCCCAGTCACACTCGACTGCAAAAGCAGGCCTACTCCGGCACTGTGGAGAGACCACAGATCATAACAACACAAAAAGACCATCGCTGAGTTCTCATCAAGTGTTGGCTAAGATGTCCGTCAAGCATTCAGAGGACACACAAGTGGGATTTGTTGCTTAAATCATGCCCAGTCATGGCAGGACACAAATGGGAATCCTAAAGGAGATTGCGTGAAATAAGAAAATGAGCTGGATTGAGCTGGTGAGAACGATATTGGCAGGGAGTTGGAAGTAATAAAAAAGCCTGAATGACAGTTGTGGCAGTTGCTTCTGTCCTCGGTGCTGTTAACACCAGTATTTAGATGGACACTTTCAACAGCCATTCTTGCATGAACCATCTGGATGAGCTTTCTAGTCTATTATTGTATTTTCTGTTATATGGAAATAGATATTGATTCCTTGAATGATATTTTCCTATTCCTCACAATGGCGATCTTAATGACTATGATTTTAAATCCACGGTAGAAAAGAGGGGCATTTACATCTGCGGTCATTTTGTATTGTCCCCTAAAAATTGTGACGTTAACGTATATAGCAGGTGTTGTTGCTAATTTGACTGCTAATTTGGTTAGGTGCTTTAAATCTTTGGCTGAAACATCCGTTTATGGATATGCTGAAAAACAATGATGATAGGCCAGGATCACTGCCTTGTGTGGATCTGGATTGGCTTTTGTTAGAAACTCAGGACTGAAGGAGAACACTACACAGATATATCATTTATAAAACCTTACCATTTGACCTATATGCTATTTTTGGAAAAGAAGCACCTTAGTATAAAGTGCACAGCAATTTGCTGTGTATGGAACTGCACAGGTGCTAGGTAACGCATATCATTATTAGCACTTGGCAATGTTACCTCTGCAGATAGAAATGAGCTATATTATATATGGTTTATTTAAAATAATATTCCAAGTTTTTAATTTGTATATATTGTAGTGTTTAATGTTGGAAGCTATATATCCACTTACTACACGTACTTTTATGCAATTGATTTAATGGTTATCATGGCAAAATGGATAGGTATAATATTTGATTTAGTAAGTGCATGATGAAGTTTGAGTTGGTTTGGAACTATAGCCTATGTTATATCTTCAATTTTTTTTGTTTTTATTCAGGATGGACTCAGTAACTGAAATTTGTAGCTGAGCTGTGTTCCAGCTATTACCAGTTAGTGTTGTATCAGTCCTCAACACTTCAGAAAAGCTGCACTGAGAGATTTAAAAGGTAAAGAGGCAATAAAATAATCTGTCATCAACTTTCACATTGAAGAAACAATAAAGCAGAACAGGTTTTAAAGCGAATCATGGGAACATTACCGCTCCATGGGTTGCCAGATTTGTTGCTTTTACACTTTGTAGATGAGACTCTGGCAGTAGCTCGAGGTGAGCGTGAGTCAGATGGAGGCGCTGAAAGCTGCTAAAGCCCATGAAGAAAAGATAGCACTTCCCTGTGTGCTGTAATAGGACTAGTGTTAAGCGAGGAATTAGTCATTAGTGAATCATTTACTGAGCAGCAGATTTATTTTAGTAAATATTATGTATGGAAAGTGCTGTGAATTAATTCTAATAAAATGAACCATAATATTAAATGGATTAAAAAAAATAAAAAATCAACAAATAGTTTACAATTTAATTAAAGGTGCAGACGTCCAAGTTGTTTACGTTGTTTGTTGGTGTTTTGGTTCTCAAAACGATTATCTAATCAGAAAGCAGTTTGAGCCTCTCATGAGTCTCTCGTTTGGGTTGCCAGGTCCAAAGTCTAAATCCTGTTGGTGTGAACCTAAATGCCTCACTGTGATCTGAATACTCACAACATGATCAACACCTGCAACCAGTCAATATTCATAACTGGCGGGGGTCTCCAGTTCAGCGAGTTCACATTCACAGCCAACCTGAGGAAACACGTGTCCGCAATATGCAGTTCAAGGCAACCTAGGTTCAGTTGCGATTGCAGTTCCGTCTTTAAACCAGTGAGGGCGCAGGTCACATACCCCGCCTTAAAGGTTCTTGCAGCTACAATTATCACCACTTTGTAAATGACGGTAATGCATATATTACAATTGATACCCAATCATAATAACTAGGAGGAGGTGCTTAACAAATGGCGGTGTTAACATTTAACCATGGATCAACACCGTGTTCTGGACAAGTAAGGTTCTGATAACTAACGCCGGTACGTGACGAGTGCGCACGGAGCCTCTTGTGTGTTTGCTTGGTGAGATGTCTGCCTTCAGTGCCTTGTAGTGTTTGAAGCCACTTACCTCGCTCTCTGTCATAAAGAACTATTTGTTTAGAGATCCTTCGACTAAGGCCTAGTGCGCATGAAGGCTGCAAGAAGTATAGAGCACCCGGATGAGAAAGGTTCGCTCCTGATCTTAGGCATGTTGGTCAATCAAGAAGAGGAAAAGGAGAAACATAATCAGAGAAAGAGAGTTGATGTAGCCAAACTGTTACCTCAGACTATGTGGACAGCAACGAGCTCCTTTTCACAAACCTAAATGTTCAGAGTTTGAAAATTAGTCTCGGATGTTATGGCATTGTTTAGCCTATTAAAAAGAGTCAGAGTTATTTTTTAAGAGAATTACAACTATATCCGACTGAAAAATAGATAGCAAGTCAATTATTTGGGCTACTTTTTTTTTTTTTTTTTTTTTTTGGAAAGCAACAGTGCCCTCAGGTGGAAAGGTTAATTATAGCACACCAAAGTGTAGGCGCTGCAGTCAAATCTTCTATTACACGGAAGAGAAATGAGTTTGTCTCATGGAACACGCCAAGCTGCTGATTATTGTTGCGCCGTTCTCCACTGCCACAAAAGCCCACTCGCTGCCTTATCTCGCCTCCGACAGGTGGTCTCATTTTTACCTGAGGAGAGGGCAGAATTGAAGATGTGTTTAGGGCCATAAAGCCATAGCCGGTTCTGCTGTGTGGAGCGCACGCACAAACGCACGCACCACCTGCCGCATGTGAAGGGCCCTTTATCACCAGCTGCCCCGTGTTTTACTGCTGCGCTCTCTTCCGACTGGCTGTGATTAGCAGAAAAGGTCACGCACAAATTAAAGTTGTTGTTGTTTAAACGAACGATGTAGGCCAGGGCTTGGATTTGACTAATTCTGTTCAGAGATTTGCTAAAACATTCGAGGGGCTTTCCAATTCATGGGCTTGATATCTACTGCCATCTACTGTTTAATGCTTTGTATTGCATGTGTTGATACGTTAAACCAGTGGGGTACAACATTATTGAATTATTTGCATGTTTTATCTTTAATATGTAATCAATTTCAATATACAGTAATTACATGGTGTCATACACAATTGCAATCTAACAATTTTGAGCGATAACAGATTTGAGACATCCTTCTGGAGAGCCTGGCACATGAAGGACAACATTTTATAAACAAGTGTTATATTTATGCAGTAGCACTTAAAATGTTGTCTTTTATAGGATTGACCTCATCATTGTATTTATAGTGTATCTCTTTATGGCTTCTCTGGCAAGAATTGCCTTCCGGATTAATAAAAGTGATAGCTCATCTTACCTTATTTTCAGTATTTGTAAGTATGGTATGTAACCTTCATTTTGCCAGGTAAGAAGCCATTGAGATCAACACTCTTTTTCAAGGGTAACCTGGGGAGAAGTGAAAATGTAGCAGCATACAAAACATAAAAAACATTTGACAAAATTTTAAAAAGACCAGTGAGACAGAATTAAACCAGAATCTACATTTAAAAGCACACTTGAAAAATAAAAAAAATTACGCGAAAACCCCTAAGCGAGACCAGTTCATGCAACCTAAATTGACTGAAAGGAGCAGCATAGGTCCCCGATCACTCAGTACCAGAGCTACCTACAAGTTACCAATGTCACATGAGCGTAGGGCATAACGGCCCTCTGCTCTCTGCAGCAGGGCGCACAGATACTGTAGGTCTGCAAATAGACTTAAATTAATATCATCCCATGAGTGAATGAGTGAAAATAAAACAACGTGTATATATATATATATATATATATATATATATATGGACCAAACACACCAAATCTTCATGAAAGAACATTCAGCAATTGCACCAGCGCTGCATGTGCCTAACTGTACTGAGAACAGAATTAGTCAGCAGTTAAAACGTCTCTTGCCTCTCCTGCTTTTCTTTTCCTGCAGCCATGTTCTGCTAATGGCTTTGGATCACAGTTAAGCCTTACAGCAAATGGATCCTAATCCAGTGGGCCTGCATTTGGTTACCTGAGGGAAATACTATCCAGCCTTGGCGCTCCCACTATTGCACGTTTCCAGATTAGCCCAATATATATTAATCCTCCCATTTATCTTTGTCAACTATAAACCCAAAATAATTTGAGAGTGAGTAAATAAAAGCGGGTGAGTGTCAGGCCGGCAGAAGGCAGGTGTGCTCCACCACTTAGCGTTGGGATTGGCTCTGTCGTTTCCCCATTGTGGGACAAATAAAGGTTCTCTTATTTTATAACCAGACTCTATGGTATATAATGTGCATTTTAATCAATAGTATTAAACGAGTTAGAGAAAATAATTATAAAACTATTGCAATGGCTATGGCACAGTCTATTCTCGCTATCCAGAAGTGCATTGTCACTGTTGCTTTGGTTTGATAATCAGTTTAATCATACACGAGTTTGCTTCGGGTTTAGTTCCGGTTGTGTCACATATAATCCTGATTATTCCCAATTTAATCACAGTTCAATTCAGATATAATTTTATAATCCTTATTTGTTCCTGCTTTTGTTTTAGATATGCATTGATCCTGGTCTTGTTAATCATGTTCTCATTTAGTCCCGGTTATTTGTATATGAAGTAGCTTTTGCACTTATTTATTTTGACATTAGGGACTAATGCCCAGCTGCCCTGGGGCATACTGATGGAAGCTAGGCTGCCAATCTGCGCTATCGGCCCCTCTGACCATCAAACAAATTTAAATATTAGTCAAACACAACACAAGGAAACACAGAAAGCAAACCCTTTTTCACACCACTGTATTTATGAGCAGTTTCTCTCTTTCTTCTTTGCTGAACCTCCCAACTCCAATAAGTTGGTTCGTTGGGTCACAGTCATTTTCAGATCTCTCTGGAGAAATTGGGTTCAAGGCTCTTTCTCTCTCTCTCTTTCTTTTTTTTTATTGGTATTGCGTAAAACACATACTTTGAAGACGTACGACTACAGTAGGTGGCGGTAAATGCACCTTTCGGCTGCCAACCGCCATTAAAAGCAACACACAACAACAACAACAACAACAACAACAACAACAACAACAACAACTGTAGCCACTCCTTTTGTTATCCTGCTGTGTGCTTAGGCACGTTGTCTTTGTACACTGCTGCATTCACCTTTCTGTTGTTCCTGATGAGTCTCCCAGTCCCTGCCGCAGAAAAACATTCCCACTGGCCAGGTGATGAGCGGTGCCTGGGTTCCTCTAGACATGACGTTTGCTATTCAAGCCAAAGAGTTCAATCTTTGTTTCATCAGACCAGAGAATTTTGTTTCTGAGAGTCTTTCAGGTGCCTTTTTTACAAACTCCAGGCGGGCTGTCATGCGCTTTTAACTGAGTAGCTTCCGTCTGGCCACACATGCCTGATTGATGGAGTGCTACAGAGATGGTGGTTCTTCTGGAAGGTTCTCTTCTCTCCTCAGAGACAAGCTGGAGTTTCTGTCAGACCATCAGGTTCTTGGTCACCTCCCTGACTATGGCCCTTCTCCCCTGATTGCTCAGTTTGTCCGGGCGGTGAGCTCTAGGAAGAGTCTCTGTGGTTCCAAACCGTTTTCATTTCCGGATGATGGAGACCACTGTGCTCATAGAAACCTTCAATGCTGCAGAAATGTTTCTGCGTCCATCCCAGATCTGTGCCTTGGTCTCTGAGGTCTACAGACAATTCCTTGGACTTCATGGCTTGGTTTGTGAAAGGTGTGTGCTTTTCCAAAAGCGCTGTGAATTCCGAAGGGATTGATAGTTTGAAAAATGCTCAAGCTTGTGTTCTGCCTCTAGTGGTGGGCGACCACTGAATTTTGATTCAATCCAATACAAAGTAATACTGTGGCAAATATTGCGCTATCGATACCAATACCAATGAGTGTTGTATTCAAAGGCCTTGAAACTCATCAACTATGAACAATTTTACATTGGCCATCACTATTTGGCCAAAACGAATTTTTGGAGCCATTTAAGTATAGATATTTTTCATGGAGTATTGATAGATTTCGATACCTCCGTCAGGATCAGTATATCAATATTTGGTATCGATCTACCCATCACTACCGCACGGGACACAGTTTGGCATTCAGTCTAGGTGGGAAACAAGGAAACAGCAGGCTTCATCCAGGGAAAATATGATGGATCTCTTTCCAATGGATTCCAAATAGATTTATCAGTATTGTGTAATATTAAGGCAAGGCAAGTTTATTTGTAGAGCACAATTCATACACAAGGCAATTCAAAGTGCTTCACACAACAGGAAAAAATGCATTAAAATCACAAAGACATGGCAGAAATCAGAAAATCTTAGTTCAAGACATACAAGAGAAGAGTGCAAAGAAAATCATTTCAGTCATATGCACATCCAAACAAAACAGTTTTTAGCTTAGATTTGAACATTGCCAGAGTAGCGGCCTGTCTCACATCCTCCCATGTTTAGTCCTGACTCTGGGCACCAGCAGGAGGCCGGTCCCTGAGGTCCTCAGAGTCCGAGATGGTTCATATGGCACTAACATGTCCGAGATGTACTTTGGTGCTAGGCCATGGAGAGACTTGTATACAAGCAGAGCTGCTTTGAAGTCTATTCTCTGAGCCACAGGTAGCCAGTGCAGAGACCTGAGCACAGGACTAATGTGATCATACTTCCTGGTTCTAGTCAGGACCCGACTAGAACCAGGATATATATAATATTATTGGATGATTTGTTCTTTAAAACAAAACAAAAACGTTATTCATTTCACAGATAAGGTGATGCCTTCCAGAGGACTTCATTAACTGACACAGCATGCTTTTACAACACACAGCCATGAAAAGCAAATCAATGTATTCTGTGACTCAACCCCTGGTTAATATGTAAATAAGTTGTGGCTTATATCCCATAAGACATCCTACCATTGTTCCTTTTAAGCTGTAAGGATCAAAGAGAAGATCTGATTTTAATATTCAAAATAAACTGCTAAATGATCATGTCTCACCTGTTTTTTGGTGCATTAAACATACAACATGTCTTTGAAGACTGCTTGCTTGGAAGAAAATGTCAATACCATTATATGCTAGCATAGCAGAGAATTTCTTTCTGGGTTACTTGTTACCATCCTAAAGAGATAAAAGACGCCCTAGAGTCAGAAGGAGAGGTGACATAATAAGTGATCCATTCTCCTACTTACCATCCTCAGCTGGGATTGCCATTTCCTCAGGTTTTTCCCATACTTCTCAGCCGGTAGACAGGAGTCACAGGACAGGGTCTGATGAGCACAATAGCACCAGTCTGAGGCCTGGGCTGCCATTTTGTGAGAGGAGAGTGGAAAAGTCATCAGCAGACAGTGAACATGTGTGGCCAGAAACGAAGTCAAACACAAATGCCTTTACATGATGTGTATATGAGTGAGTGCTGCTTGGGAAAGTGAAAGTGGAATAATGGATGATGTCAGACGAGTGAGTGATGGTGAGAAAAGAGGGAGCAGAGCCACAGGGCATACCACGGACAGGTGGTCAAAGTATGTTCAGGGGCCAGTTGCATCATTATGAGCCTATTTACGAGATGCAAATATACATAAGCAGATGAAGAAAAGAAAGAAAAAAGACAACTTAGAAGTACTCAAGTAAAAGTAAATTTACCAGGCTAAATTGTACTAATTTACAGGTAAATGCACATTTAAGCATTTGATAAGTAAAAGTAAGAATTACGCATGAAAGTTCTAGCCTGTGGTGCCCGGTGGTCAAGCACAAGTATGCCAGGCTTCAGCCAGGCTTCAAGTGTTCGAATCCCGACTCCGACAACTTACTGCATGTCCTCCCTTCTCGTTCATCCCCCATTTCACACTTTCCTCTCCTGTCTAATAAAGCCTTCTGGCCACATAATAATGAAAAAGGAAATACTAGCCGACAGTCAACTGTAAATTCAACATTTTAGATCAGTCTTTTATACAAAATATGATTAATGAAAGAGTTTAAAGCAGAGACAGCATAGTCTCAAAAAAAAAAAAACATTTTGAAAGAATTTTTGGAAATGGGGGATGACATGCAGTACACCGTCGGAGTGGGGACTCGGACCAATGACCAACATTGATCCTGTATCCACTCGATTAGCAGGTGTACTTTCTATGGAACTAATAGATCCATGAGCCCACCTGAGAAACGCATGCTAAACCATCAAGCATAGCCTAATGAGTAATGCCAAACTGTAGAGGAATTAGCAACTACTTAGGCCTAAAAATAAAGTTCCAAGCATGATAAATAGTGTTGAAAAGTAAGTATGAGAAAACCCGGTTGCAGCAATATCGTAGTTAAACATAAAGTAAAATTAAAAATGGACAAGACATCTGTCAAGCTCAGGTTACAGCACCATATGACAGAAGGCCCACTGTCCACCTCCTCTGTGCATTCTGTTTACTCTCCATTTGGAACGAGAATAAACTATTTCGCGTCTAATTTATGCGTTTGGATCATCTATCACGAGCGTTCACCGATGCCAGGGAATCCAGAGCAGCTTGGATATGACGGTAATAAATGTAACACTTAGGAGTTCACTTCCCCTCAGATATGGTGTTGTTGTCAATACTGAGCTAACAGTGGAGCTGGCTTCAAGCGGCTCGTTTTGACATCACGTGATTTGTTAGTTCGCCACAACTTCTGCCCATTGCGCGCAACATGATGTGGCGCAAAGCAGTTAACCGCGATGTAAACCACTTCCATATGGCAGCGAGAAAGCTCCAACGTGTACTCACCACTAGAGGGCGCTGGTGCCATGTAAAGCAAGTGTCGTGCAACAGTATAGGCCTACATGTATGTCCAAACAATCATGTAAGTGAAACAAATTCAAGTCAAAAGTTCAAATTTTACGCACATAATGTTGCTTACTCGTATTTTTTTTTTGTTCAGTCGATTCAAATATGTCACGTGAAGTAGATTTTCCATTGCAGAAACAGGGAAGAATCATGTGTTGCGCTGACCCTCCTGACGCCCCTTATAAAGACACGGCCCTCCGCCTGATCTTTGCGGTTCACATCCCTGTCTGGTGGTCCCGAGGTCAGAACGGGGGTCTCTCGGGAGGTAGGTCCTCACTCCTTTAACTTTGAAATAACATCAGAGACAGGGTCAGGCCAAAGATGATTACTGACGTTTCCTCAAGATGGCTCCCAAGAACACCTGCAGGAAATGGCATAGAATTAACCCTATGTATAAAAACATTTTACTTCATTTTACATTGTAAAAGCCTTAGGCTAAAGATACAATTTCAAATGTATGTGGTGATGATAAAAGCAAAGCAATGAAATAACTCGTCCTTACAGTTGAACAGGGTTTTGCTGTAAAATGACAATCCTATCCAGTGTGTTTGTCTCTGTCTGTCTGCCTCGCACATGTAGATAAATATGTTCACTTGGCGTTCTTATTTTTGGAGTGCACTGAGGTCTTTGGCCAAAGCTTTATACAGCCTGGCCTCCCATCCAACAATCCTCTATAACAGTTAAACCTCAAGGGCCCACAAAGACCTAAAAGAAACAAGAGAAAAAACTACAGTTGGCAGCCAAGCACACACAGTGACTGAGCTCATCCCACCAGGCAGCCGTAAATCAGAATGAAAGCAGAAGACACTGGAGTTGCTGCTATCATCTAAGACCAATAAAGAGGCCATTTGTACGTGCAACCTCCTCACATGAAACTGTCACTAACTGTCATGTAACAAGACATTTCTCTGTGAGGACAGAGGTAACACATCCACAAGTGGGACCTTCTGTACTATTAATGATCAGGGCTTGAGCCAAGGATTTGTGGAGATTTATGGCCTGGTCCCACAACAAAGGCAGATGATAGATTAGGTCCGAGAAAATTAGGGAAGTACTCCTGATGTCGGGTAATCAGCCCAGGGTTTAATCAAAATCAAAATGTTCCTGTTGCTGAAACAAAATAGCAATTTACTGAGACCTCCTACAAGACTTGCTTTCTTTCCATGCCCCTGGGACCACTCTTGCTTGATGTTCAAACTTAGAAAATAAACAAACTCAGAGGATGTGATGTGGAGACCGTTGGAGAATTTGTTATCTTGCTTCAATTTGTAGTAAATTGCTAAGCGGTTTACCATTAACTTAAAATAAAAGTGATACATTTGTAAGGCAGAAAACGGGACGTGACATGGCATCAGTGGCACCTCATTCTCTGCGGGCCCTCGTTGTGCCGTGGGTTCAGGAGGGGCGTGAGCGGTCAGTCCTGCCCTGTAAGACATAGAACGTTGCCAAGTTCAACAAAGACTAAAGTCATCCCCTGCTATTAGCCAGCTTCCTGACTGGCCCGGCACAAGGAGGGCACTCGGAGAGCACGTTTAGGGCCGTCACAGTCGGGACAGGGGGCTGGTGTGGTGTGGAGGCAAGCTCGAGATGGCATGGTCGTTCCAACCTGCCATCGAGAGAAAGAGGATGGAACAGTATTTATTTCATCGCTGGGTGGATGTGGGTGGTCCTCCCTGACTGGAACACAATGGCTGCACCAGACACGGCGCACTCACATACTGTCCTGCCTCATTGGAAAAGCCATAAAACACGAGTCGTCCAGGGATCCCAGGCTGTGCATGATATATTCTGGGCTTTGGGTTTCCTCACAGATTACCTTACATTTGCTTTTCCTGCCAGACGACTGAATGGAAACAGGTCAATTTCTAAAGCTTTGTCCAAACACGCTTCACTGTCCGATTTGACTGCTTCTGAGTATCACAACAATCTCAACGGGTAAAAAAAACCCAACCGAACAAAAATTGCTTGTGGTATGCTCTATAAATCACATTTTAGGGTATAGTTCATGCGATCATACTTTCTGCTGAACTGGATATAATGAGAGGAAGTCGAGAATTCTGAGCCCACTACCTCGAGGCGCTGAAAGCTGATCCATGCTCCAATTTATCTGAATTGATATCAGACATAACAGAAACTCTAGTACGGTTTATATTACATCACTTCCATTTTTCAGGAGAGCTGTTTGTAGAAAATGCACTCTAAAACAAACAGTGTTGGATAATGCATGGACAAATATTACCACAAAATAGAATAATGTTTACAGGAAACTGATTTAGCAGTACATGAGTGATTACCCTATCATAGAACATCTCTAAAGATTTGTGACCCTTATCTCTTATGTATCTTCACCACAGTTGCCTCACATGTGCTCACAGCGTAATGGAGATGTAACTGGAAGAGATTTCAAAACATATGGATTCCATTTGTGCGCTGCACTCAGAATGTATAGGTCAGTCTTACCCTTTGGTATCTCTCTATCCATCTGTTTTCACATTACTTGCAAATTATAGTGTCCTCCAGACCCAAATGAACATAAATCAGGCTAGTGAAAGTGCAGAAGTTTTCCCATCTGTCATAAAACAATGATTTAAAGTATGGGTTGTCAAAATATGGTGCTGTGAATTCGCCCCACTCCCCAGCAGTAGGAACACAAAGCACCATCTCATCGGAGAAATTTATGGCCTCTGAGGGAACACTGGGTGATTAGGGCCCGGGCCACCAACAGCCAGAAAAACAGTAGGAGCTCCAATAAGGATGGCTGGAAAACCTCGACCAAATTTATCAAACAGTTCAGCAAAATCTATTTCTGTTTGGAGAGGAGAGCGAAATATATGGCCTGTTTAGTATACTGGTACATCTCTGGAACATTTGGTCGCGCTGCCTTTGTGAGTTTTGGAGATTCTACATTAAATAGTCACAGCCAGAGACATTTGATGTATCGGTCAGCTGAGATGCCCTGAGCCAAATCAAATATACATTTGGCCATTGCTGGATTTTTAACCAACATGTGCATGTAAATGATGTCAGAGCATCCCAATAATGTGGAATTTTAGGCAATGAGTGATGCCATTTTTGTTGGTGGGGATAATGTTCCATAAAAATCTGCAAATGTAGCATTAAAACACAGTGTAGTTCCCCATAGTGAGTTATCAAAGAGTGGCTACTGTTGCTAAGGTTAAAAGGGGTTTAATTAATGCCTCTGCTTGTTGACTTGGTCTCTAAATACATGCGTGTTTCCAGTGAACCAGAAATGGGGTAGTAAAATGATCATAGGTGGCCCATGTAGCTACAAGGTGGTCATATATCAATAACATATTTTTCTTTCCAAGGACACACTCCCACAGTCTTCTTTTGACAAATGCTCAAGCTAAAACATTTGTCAAATACTGGTCTGCGTTATTTATGCCTCTTCTATAATGTAGTCGGATGTAGTTGCTGTGTGTATTTTTGTACGTCATATCAATTTATCTTCACCTGCTCCTCGCCGCACGTGGGAGACATCTTGAATGACTAGGATAGGTATTGTTTTTGCATCTATTTTTACAACTGCTCAGCTGCGTCCCAGGGCACTCATAAGCGTGTGTGGACGGAGTCGTGCCTCCGGCCCCCACACAGCGTACAAAGTTCAGCCTCTCCTCTCTGGGATACAGGTGTTTTGCTTAGGCCAGGCTCAGAAGTGAAGGCAAGAGTGAAGGACGAGATTTGTCCTCCCTTTGGGTACCATGGTAATGAATGAAATACTTGTCTTTATCAGTGGTATAAGTGAAGTCATGGTCAGGGCTCAGACGGACAGCAAATTTAAGTAAACCGCTGACAAACTGACATCAGCTTCAGTGAAGTGCAGACCAAATGAGAATAGACAAAACAACAAATATACAACATATATAACAAGAATTAAAACGCAGATTATTATGACAAAGAAAATAGAAGTATAACTGTAGAAAATGTATTGATTTATACTCAAGTTAAGGTAGATAATTTTGCTGCATATTTACGACTGCTAAATATTCAAATTACTTTGTAGTGCATATTACAATAGATAGCACAATTGTTTTGTTGTTTTTTTGCTCAACATTTTGACATACAACATGATACTTTATGACCCATTTTAGATAATAGTAAAGAATATCATTGATAACATTTTTGTTCATAGTAGAATTTGGGCCTAAATAACTTCATGGCAGCAGCAGGAATTTTTGAATGAAATATACAAAAAGAAAATCAACAACTGCTGAAAAAATTTCTTATTTGTTAGAGATTTGCCTCACAGATTTACCACATTAATATTGTGGCTGAAAGGTGACAACAATCATGACTTTATGATTGGATAATACCTATACTGATTGATTACCAGTTGTTTATTATTGACATCAGAGACAAAATTGAACTTTGTATCAGCTTTTGTTTCATATAGATTGGCCCATTCATAACCAGGTCAAAGCATGTGCAATCGAACACCAAATTCTACCATTGAGTTCTGGCCTGTCTGCATGTTCATCGGCTCAAAACATGTATTTTCCATTGTCTGTGCTAAAACAAGGATGATGTATCTCTGCTGAACTGCCCCCAGTACACCGTATATGAATACTCTGCTTTGACTTGACCCATAACATTAAGTCATTCCCCCTGATCTTATTTGGGCTAATTGCGTGACGCTGTGGTAATCTTCTGAGCCACCCATGCATCATCTCCCCAGAGAGCAGCCTGTTAGCGTGTCCTCTGACCAATCAACACAGAGCTCTCCATCGCTGCCGGCGGTCCAGTCCTGCTCTGGGATCCAAAGGTGGTTCTGGCCAAGTAGTTGCTTATTTCTCTAGAGGACGGCAATGCCCTTACTGGGAATCTTAAACATCTGAAGTGGAGCTATGGCCACCAGATCCAGCTATCTGTTCAAACAGCAGGTAGTCTCCCAATCTCCTCTGTTTGCGTCCGTCGCTTCCTCCCGCACTTGGAAGGGATTTTCCCATACAGTCCACTGCTCCAAAGGGGCCTTGAAATATGTCTGTTTTTCAGGATGGAACTTGACGGAAACAAAAACACACATTTACAGTACATGCCAATATGATCTTCTTTTATTCCTGAGAACCGAAAGTATGTGACACATGTCCTTTTTCATGGGTCTGCTCAGATTTTGAAGGCTTTTGCTTATTTTTTAATTTTCGAGAGGTGTAAAAAAAAAAAAAAGATGATCAGGTTTACAATACAATTACTCATTTGAAAAATAAGTATGGGTTAATAAACACAATGATTCCTTTACCAACTTCATAGGCTAAAATATATAATAAAATGGAATGAAGTTTTCCTACATTTACAAGAACATGTATTCAACTATATAAACTATAAGCTATATTTTAAGTTCTTGTGATGAATTTTGATGTCTTTGTTTTTCAGGTATCGGTTAGGAGGAGAAAATCCAACACACACAATTGAGAAAAAGACCCCACATGTCCAGGACTGAATGGACCTGGCCCCTACTGATGCTGTCTACAAGCTCACAGGTCGCCTCCATCAAGGTGGGCTCTCCCCGGCTTCTATTGCGTCCCATGTCAACACCACTGACAGCAAAAAGCACTTAGGGAGCAACAGATCACTTTACCATTCCTGCAGCAGGAAGGGCGCACAGGGGGACGGGGGGTTGTTGAAGGGCCAAAAACACTGTGGGGAGTTACAGTACTAACAGACCGCCAGTAGGTGGGAGTATTGATGCTGTTTAAATAGTCCCATCGCACCACTATCAAAAACAGTCTGTGTTACTTTTTTACTTTACTTATTTATTTGTAAGACATGTTGGGTTTGAATTATTTCAGCAGCACAATCGGTCAGAAGTTAATTTAAAAATATATAACGTTTTCGAGAGCAGATTATATCAGAACAAGGTTATTCGGTTTAATTTATAGTCTTTAAATTCTAGTGGCAATTTTGTAGTGATCATTTTCTCAAACAAACTGAAATGTATTTATAATTTATACAGAAATGTTTATCGGAGTAGCCTTTTTTCTCTTGCTGCAGCTGTGGTACTGTTGCAATAGAAGGTGTTTAGAACAGAATGAGTAGTTATTAGTTATTAGTTAGTTAATAATAGGGATCTATATGGATATTAGCATATTACAATTAGGGATGTAAAGACTTATTGATTAATTGATAAGCGTGATTATTCAGGTAATAATATAATTGTGATTGTAAAAACTAAAACGATTAAATGATTTTAGAAGCAAAAAATTACCAGAACTTGTTCAAATTCTGATTTCATAAAGCTGTGACAATGTGAATAAAAGTAAATTTCACTGTTGTAAAAAAAAAGTAAAATCTTCTCATTATAATCGTCACTCAAAAATGTTAGATTGCAATATTACAATTTATACTTATACCATTGCAGATGACATAGGATTTTTTTGACAGTTTGTCTCAGAGTTGTGACATACAGAAACCAGATCTTATTTGTGTTTTTGCTTTCAGCAAGTGGGGTCAGCCTCAGTGAAATTCAGCAAACTGTGTCATTTAACCGCAGCTCGCCTGGAGCCTTTTGCCCAGACTGGCTACAGTCTCAGGGCAACTCTTTTTCTGTGGGTTACCAGGGCAAGAACACATCCTCTGCTACTCACCAGTACGTCTCTCTGTATAATGTTTTATTTACTGTATAGGGAATTTTAGACAGTAATATTAAAATTCTCTGTCTCTCTCGTGTGTAAGGGGTAGTAACAGTAGCATCTGTAGTACTTTTTAATTCTTTTTGACTACTACAACCTTAAGTTTAAAAAGAAAAAAATAAATACTAGGGATTTCCTTATTAAATCTAATAAAATATCCTTACTTTATGTGCTGTTGCTGTTGTTATGGCATGGTTTCAGGATAGTATCGGTTAGCAATAAAAACAACAACAGTGTATTCAATAGCAATTTAACTTGAGTACGTTAGAACAACTTCTCTGGATACCGCTCTTGGATCAAATTACTCTTATTATTACTTCTGCAAACAACGATCTACAGTTTGTCTTGCACAAAATGCAATAATCTTTACCTTGAATAATTTTGCAATGAAACTGGCAAATTGTATTATATCTGACAAATGGAACTTAGCGTGTGTGTTTTTGGCAGGCCTGTGTGTGTGTGTGTGTGTGTGATGTTGGCTATATGGTGGTGGAGATATGCAGTCAGGTGAAGCCAGGCGCCAGCGTTAGTGACACAGTCTCAGCTCCACCGCGGTGCTGGGCTCTGGACGTGTCTTTTAGCGTGAGGGAGACGTGGCCATTCAGCGCCAGCCGAGCGTACATTGAGCCGCATTAGCTTTTGCACCGGTGTTTTCAAACGGGCAGCTCCAAACTTGCTTTTTGATGATTGTTATTTTGTCTGGATACATTTGTAATTATGATCTGTCAAGTTTTGTTATAGCCCAGGGGTTAACCAGGACAGACTAATGAGAATTAAATCATCAAATTCACTTGTGTCAAATACATAGATGGATTTATGCTGTATAAAACGTTTACTTCATTGTGAAATATTTTATTTGCCTAGGTAAAAATAACACATTCATTTGTGATTAGTGGTGGAAGAGATGTTTCAAAAAAATAGTAGGAGTAATAGTGGTTTGGCTGCCAGGGGGCAAGAAGTGACATTTCTGTTCTTTTGTGTTTCATTTCACAGTCCATTTGTGTGATCTATGAACCGCAACAAAGACATTTACAAGCCCATTTTAGTGCGTTTCTAATTTTTTGCCATAATAAACAATAGCAAGAAAAATCAAGATATTAATTTTGGTCAGTATCGCCAAGTGCCCACCCCTATTTGGGATTGAGATTGAGTTTAAATGAAATGCAGATATTCTACAGCATTTGTTGAATTGTCAACAGTAACAAATAATTAAGTAGGACTAAAGTATAAACTATTTGCTTTTTATTGATGTAAGGCGACCTTGAGTGCTCAGAAAACTAACAAATAACATGTATTTTTATTGTTACTATCATGTTGGTGTTTTCACTAATGTCAATACTACTATATAATACTATTATATACTAATATAGTAAAACGTTTTTTTTGCATAATAATATTTTATTTTGTACAAAAATGATTTAAATTTTCAAGCTCCGATAAAGGTCCAGACAATTCTAAAACTTCAGGAACAGTCAAGTTTTGTCCCATTCATGCAATTCTTTCCGTATCAATACTCGAATGAATATCAAGTTTCAACACTATTTTTAGTATCGAGTCGTATCTTGATATTTTGACGACCCCAAAGGACAATCAATCACAATGTATGTATTTCTAAATATTATCTGAAATGATCAAAAATAAATGTCATAACCATTTAAGTCGCTTTAGTTTCACAACCAATTATATACACATACACTTTTTCCTCATTTGCTTAATTGTCAGTAGAACATTAGATTGCAGTGTTTTGCGAGCGGCGCCCCCACTGGTCCCTGCGTGTGTCTCTACACTCTCTGAGCTGTGGGGATATCCACAAAGGATATGTCAGCCATCTCTCATGTCTTCCGTCACTCATTCACAGCCCACCATTTGTAAGTCACACTCTGGCTTTGAAGGAAGCCGGAGCGCGCACTTGAGAGAAATTCCCATCTGAGGTCAAAATCCCTGGAATAGCCCTGTGATTATATCTATATTAATGGCCCTGGATGTCTAGAAAGATGTTGTGTCTGCTGGATCTTGCAAATATAGAAGAGTATAGTGAGCCATCTTTAAGTGATTAGGGCACAGAAATATCGAGTTCTTTTTGGAAACTTTTTGCTGTGCCTTTTTTGCCTTGTTGTGCAGACCACGGTGCCACATGTAATAAATTATTAGGCTAAATAAGAACAGAGTAGCAGCTTTGCATCAGAATAGTGATCCTTGTGGAAGAGGAGACGGCACGTTAGGTCTGAAACAAAGCAATGCCCTCTTGTCAGGGTCTTTGCTGGATAGGTCCAAGGCTGTTATTTACGGCGGCGTTTCTTCTCATATGGATCTGGGCTTCTGCCTCGTGAAAGAAATGTGTCACGGAGAACCCACCGGCCCTTCCAGAGATTTACTGTAGGCCCTTTTCCACAAAAACAAGGATTTGGTCTCCAGAAGAATTTCAGTTTGGGTTATAACGAGAAATAATACGATTTATGCATGTATTATATGACTGTTACGGAGATGAAGCATTACTCTTATTTTTATATTCCGGACATACATTTTGTATGGCTGTGCAGTTAATCAAATCTGAATCAAGATTAACTCATTTCTAATTCTCAATGAAATGCTTGTGATCTTTTTAATTGAGAGGTTTACAGCCAATTCTCCTGTCAGTAATCTGGTTGAGAGAAGAGTTCAGGCTTTGCAGGAAGACATTTGACACTTTATGTGTTAAATTGCAATGATTAAACGTTTTTAGTGTTCATGTGTATTTCATTTGTTTTAATAGGACAAAATCAAATAATCAGCTCTTAATTTTTGGTTAATTTACACTTTACTAATCTTCCACTGCATATTCTTTTGGAGATGGTAGTCCATCCATTTCATTGTCAGTGTTCAAACAGCAAAATTTACAAAATTAAGTAAAATATTATCGGCAACTGTACATGAAAAAAAAAACTTTTACTTTACTAATGCTTCATATTCTCAGGGCATAGGAGATTATATGAATAGGCAAGGCAAGTTTATTCGTAGCTCCTAATTTGTACACAAAGTAATTTAATGTGCTTTACAATGCATTAATCTCACAATACAAACACATAAAATATCGTCTGATTTCTATTATAACTACCTATTTCTTTTGCTGTGTTTTGTACTTTTCACCATTTCCTACCAATACATCTCCTGTGCTCAAATCTCTCTTTACATTCAATATAAATATGAATTGTGTATGTGTGTGTATCTCGTGTCCTAGTCAGTCTGTGGGCGGATGAACTGTTTAAGTGATCGTGCATTGGCCATGAAATATGTCCCGATTAAGTATGAAGGATCGGGTTACGCTTTCGCCACAGAAATGGTAAACTAAGTCAAGAAAACAGCTGGCTTTTCAACTGTTTTCCTGCCTGGACTGTAATGTAATTTTCTGCACAGAAGAGGGCCGTGTTCTGAAATAAGCCCCAAGACATGCACAACTCTTAGCTCTGGGTCAGGAAGGAAGTGCGCTGCCACTGAAAGGTAAGTTAGGAAGGATGAAAAATATCCAAATAATAAAGCTGTTTGATGCTCAGAAGGAAGCTATTAGATATTCAAAAGGACACACATGTTCAGGCTGAAAAAGTGTGATTGGTTTCACCATTGAGCAGACCTAACGCTGAGTCATTGGATTGTAGATCAAACATACCTCATATAGTGCTACAGCGTGACAAATCTTACTACACAATAAGGATGTGTAATAATTGAGTTACAAAATTGACATTCAAAAGAGATATATTGAAAAAATCTAGTGAATGCATTTCATTAAAATACAATTTTTATATGAAGAGATAACAGTTAAATAATACTGTTTAAATAATGGATTAAGTTTTGTATCTTAATATTTTGTGTTATGCGTTTTACAAAATCTTAAAATTTGAAATGCTTTTGTTTTTTCTCTAGGCACGGCTAATACCTTTTTTTCTTTCTTAAACTGGGACACCTGATATTCAAACAAAACTTGAAGTAGATATTAAAATCTGCCTAACTAGTTCTTTACTCTCACAAATCCTTTTGCACATTGTTAATATTCACAGACATTCACTTTAATAGGAACTGAAGAACCGGTCATGCATAAAGGTAATTAATCAGAGCTGCCACAAGATTTCCAAAGGAAATAAGTACTTTTACCACTGCTAAGCAACATCTTATTCACATATATATCTACAATGGAATAATCACCACAGCCATGTAAACATCCGTCCTTATTATCACTGTAACCTATTCACCTGACTGTGGGCAGCTTTGCATCAACACGTTTATAGGTAAATTGTGGTTCCCGGCAGGATATTGGTCCAGTGCCCTCAAGCCAAGTGATGAAGGCGCGGAGTGGCACGAGGTTTTGGAGTGTGAAACTTAAAAGAGTCGTGACAGCATTTTCTCATTTGAAGTAACCTAAGCTTTGTGTTGGCTCCTCAGTTGAGCTGTTACACTTACACTTGGAGGAGTCTGCTGCGGTCTGCTTGTGGTTAAGTCGTCCGTGGGTAACCCTGAGGCAGCTTCACGGGGTTCCTTCACACTTCTGTCAAATCTGCTAATATGTAATTGATCATAACGCACAGACAGACAGGGAGGAAAAGTCAGAGCTGGACAAGTGTTCACCTACACTCTTACATGTTTTAAGAGGAAATCACATACTAATGATATATAATATATATATTATACATAAATTAAATGTTTTTTGTGACAAGTATGGTGACATAATGCCACATTCAAAATATGCTGCTCTTGATGTGCAGGTTTGTGAAATAGATTAAAAAAAAAAAAGATTTCAGTCTAAAAACTAAGTGGGACATTTTTCAGACTTGGTGATAACCATCACTTGGAATGAACTAATGCTGACTCATGGGCTCATTAGGGTTCCTCAGAAAAGCGATTAATAAAAGTTTGGACCAATATCCAAATTTCACAATACGATATTATTCCTGTCTGCAGTAATTGCCTGTATGTTTTCAGACATTTTGGTGAGGCTAATGAAATTGAAATGAGTGGCTAAAAGATCTAAAGATCAGATGGGTAAAAGCACTGACCTCCACTAATGCCCACGTATCTTCTTCTGCATCTCTGCTCTACATAATGACTGTGTAGTGAGAGGCTGATGGGAGATTACATTGCAGTCCTGTTTGTTTACTTCTCTAATGTCCTAAACTTCAGAAATATCTGCTGCCCTCCACAGCTATCAGGGTGTACTCTGCTTGGCACGCATCAATGCGCCTTTGCTCCACTGGGTGAAGGGAGAACTACGCTTGCTCTGAGCTGGAAAACTGTCCTGTGAGGGCTCCTCAGCTGTGAAATGGACTCTGAGTATGTCTAGGCAAAAAGGAAGATGAGAACTATCTGAATAAGATCATTTCAAATGAGAGATGCTCAGAGACATTAGTCTTGTGTTCTATTTTCATGTTTGAGTACACAGTGATCATTCGGTTGGACGAGCATCAGTCAGCTCCAAATGAAGTGTCTCCCGCAGCAGTGGTTCTCAGCTGTTTTTGATGCAGAGGTGGATTATGGGACATCAGTTACCAGGCCATGGACTGTGGCCTGGTGTGCTGCTCTGTGGGTGGGAGCAGGCAGTGTCCTCAGCCACCCGGCCCACATTAGCGTGTGCTACTGGGATACACAGGCCAGCTACTTGGCCGGTTCCATCGAGCTAAGAGCGCCTGCTGACTCAGTCCAAAACACTACAGCTCCAGATGTAGTTTTCAGATTAGTAGAACAACTACTTCAAAGGCACACTTGATTGTTTTTGATTAAATGATTATTCAATGCTGCCCATTTTTCTCTATTTCTGGGGGAAGAGATATTATCATTGAACCACACATATTTAATTGCCGCAATTGGAGCCACTCTAATTGGCCTTGCCTTTCATCTGTAATGGTAATGATTATGAGATTGTGTTTGCAGGGCAGTCTAGACGGATGAGTACAAATAAGAATACACTGACATGTTTTCACTTCTCTACTCTAAAGCTCATAGATCATATAATTTCTTGTCATGTGTTTTTAGCTACCAAAAAAACTTAACGTTGATGTTTGTTTGAAGATGAGATCTTTGTAATGAGGCCCTGGAATAAGTAAACATAATTCACAATGTCAGCGTGGTTTGTCAGACATTTACAGAGCATCTTATCAAGTTGATTTAAGCAATTAAACCTCATGTTAGCTCAGACTGACTGTGTCATCATAAGTATTATCTACAGTGCTTTATCCTCAAAGCATTTCTTGGGCCTGATAAATGTGACTTATCATGGTCATTATGTGGTTACACATCTGGCTATGAAAAGTCAAAATTTGGAAAAAGTTGCACTCAAACCTACCTTTAAGTGTGTTTGGTTATTGCAGTTGGTAAATGCTTTCAGGGCTTTTGCATGAAAAAAAAGCACATTGGAATGGTTTCTATTTTAGTGCACACTTATGTAGTCAGGTCTTTGACCCACAAAATACAAGAAGATAGGATAATTATAGCCATTACAGCAGCTGAAATATGTACTGTATATTGTTACTTTTTATCTTAAATGTATTAATACTGTATTTGAGTTTCTGTAGGCCTTGCCCCCAAGTCAACTACGTCCAGATGAGCATCTAATCAAAAGTGACAAAGTGAGATGGGCAGAGATCTGGACTTTGCCTATGCAGCACAGGAGCTGTTTTGACAGGGATTATCACTATCATCACCTGGTAATTTATAACAACCCACAGCCCCTCCACCATGCCAGAGCTCATATCACCACAAGAACTGTGCTGGTACCATGCTTTCTCACCTTGAGCCAAACAAGAAGAGAAAAAAACCTAAAACATTAAAACATGGCATTATCTGGAGCTTCTTGTGCAAGCTGACTCACGCTCTGAATGTCACCCTCATAGTGATGCAAAGGCCCAAGAATTTATCCACTCGTCTCCATAAATCATCTCATGTTAAAATAAACTCTGACATTGCACTGTCCCAGGAAACAGACATTGGAAAGCCCAAGATTTCGCAATTATGAGGCTATAACCCAATAACCTCAGTGAAAGTCAGTCAATTTTACAGATTTAACAGGATATTTCATTATGTACCTTGCATTTTATGTGGAATTACATACATGACAAAGAAAGTCAAAATGTATGTCATACTTTTTATATACATCTGACTGAAATCAAGATTGAAAAATATATTTATTTTTTTCTGTAAAAATGATTGTCCTAGTCACTTTGGCAGAGTTTTATAGAGCTAATTTGCAAACCCAGAAGAAAGAGATTGCCTGAGCTTTGGAAGTGCACCCCAGTTTCACATCGCTGTCTGAAAAACAAGACAAAAAACAAAACGTGAATATGTACCAAAGGGTCTAAAACATAATTCCTCCTTTTGTGGTTTGAGCATTGGGTTATGTACTTAAATGCTCCGGGTTGAGTTGAACATGTGTTTGTCAACTAAAATATTTTAAACTAGACCTAGTTTTGGACAATGCCATATTTTTGCTAACTAAAACTAAATAAAGAGTAATCATATAGACTGAACCTAGGACTAAAATGACATACATTTTCCTTAATTAAAACCATGACTAATTCACAAATCACTAATAAGTCATGTTATTCCATATTTTTATTTCTTCGTTATATCTATTATTATTGCTTTCGAATTCCGTATAGTCCTGTGGTTGCATTTACAACCGATACATTCATAGTGACACCTTTTCTCCTTGACTATTTCCATCTGTACTGAATATATTGTTTAGGCTTTCACTTTCTGCAGTACAATTTTACTTACATGATTTGAAAAACAAATTTCTAACACTCTTTAAACTAAACTTTTAAAATGAAACTCTTATTCTACATTTTTCAATGGAATATTTGTAATTGTCCTGCATGTTCATATCGACACATATTGTTATTGTCATTGTGTCGGCTCTGGTTCATGTCATTGAAGGCTTTAGTCTCCTCTCAGCCGTAACATGGGTTATCCCATTTCACGCAACTGTCTGACGCTAGGCTTGAAGACAGGCAGGATACGGACAAATGAGAACCAGAAATACGTCTTACATTCAGCCCGACACAACCACCCGTGCTCCTCTAAGTCGAGGAAAATAACTAAGCTTGTAGCTCGTCCATCATTCTAAAGCTAGCATTTCTAAACTGGAGCTATGAGGCTGTGAATCTGTATATGTTTCCTCATCTAAAACATATCGGGTGTTTTAAGGTTTTAAAGGATTACATTTTCACCAAACTTATTTGGATGAGTTCATTGCTCAGGTAGTTTAAAAAGCCTGCGATATATATATGTTAAGTCATTAAAACAAGCCCAGTGTGTGAAGCTAGTAGTCTAATATGTTTTATGTTGTTTTAGATCACTAGTATGAGCTGCAGAGCTGACGTCATGAACTCCAGTTCACCTGTGCATATTCTGGCACACAAAGAATAGCCTCTGTCATTCGTGCTTTGAAGCCAATTAACTAATCTCCCCCATTCTCTAAGGTATGCAAACATCAGCCCACTATCTGTGTGAAAATCAGGCCATTAGACAGAAAGCAATTTCTTTAGCGCGCTCAATACCAAAACAGATAAAAAATCTCTATGCAAGAAATGACCTTCAGTAGAACAGGAACTCTGAGCTTTAATTTAAATCAAGGGCATGCATGAAAGCAAACCAATGTACTATTGCTGAGAGCTGCTGATGTGTTATTCTTTCTAAAATATAAATACATAGGTTTGCAGTATACAAGAATCTCATAAATTAGTCATGTTTTGTCAGTCAAACAGTAGTACATTGGCAGCCTCTGCTGATGTGTGTCACGTAGACTGATTACAAGCAGCACTGATTTAGAGATAGGTGAGCAGAGTTCACTGTGCTGTGTCACGACACGAAAGGTTCTGGCTTGTTCCCCTTTTTTTTCAATACTCATTGAGTAACGGTAGTTCTGTTTCTTTTTTGCAACTATCCATTTTACGGAAAACAATTCTTCTAATATCTGTAGCGGCACTGTCTCAAGCAAACTGAGTATTACCAAATACTACCAAGTATTACCAGTGTTAACCCACGTGTTTCTAGCCCACTTGAACTACTTTGTATGCCTGGCATGTGGCACATGTAGCAGCCTAGTTGGCCATGCAGGCCTGATGCAGTGGCTGCAGCTGCTTGTTTATGAGCAGACCCGGTCAGGGAGTACTGCTCTGAGGCCGAAGCAGGTTGGACTACTATACCAGCAGGCGCTCTCTCCACCAGTTCACAGCTTTAACAAGTCTGATTTGGAGTGACCCGGGGAAATGGTTTAATGGCTGTTTCGAGACTGTTTCAACACTGTGTGGGTGGGTGGTCTGACGTGACTGGGCACGGACACACAACTGATGTATGCTACAGTAAATTGATGTTTTAGTTGAAAAACAAACAAGCTGTTTCAAGCTCAGCAGACTAAGGAAAAGTACCATATTAGGTCATGTTGTGTGTTTCCTCCAAGTTATTTTTTAATTGGCTTCAACGGTTTACCAAAAAGAATTGTTGCTTACATTTCATCTTTATAGGCCTTGCCATGTTATGTTATTTTGATACTACTGTAGGCTTTTACTTAAGTCTTAGATTGTGAGTATATTTCTTCTGAAAGCTCACGGCCAATGTGTCATTTGCTTCATCTGCAATTAGTCAGCCATCATGTTTGTTACGGGTTTGTTAGGTTTACGTCCCCGCTCCTCCCCACAGCTCCTGCCAGGTTTATGGTCAACGCAGAGCTGACGCCAGGATTTAAGAGAGTTCTGCCACTCGACATGCTTTTCAAGTTTTTACTCGCCTCTAACACTCCATAAATACACTGGTACAGCAGCGTGCCATTGCTCTCTATCTTTGATAAGACAATTTAAGTCAGAGATTGTGCTCAAAATGTTAAGCTCTTGAAGGCTTAACCTGAAACATTTGTTACATGTCAACTTCTCAACCACAGCTATGTTAATTTATTTGTACTGCCCTAATGGGAAGAAATCTCCCCCTAATTACAGTAAACAGAAAGTTGCTATTTCATATGGAATCATTCATGTTTGATGCCTGATTTCGATAAGACACTTTTGAAGTTCTACTGTATATGTTGTAAATTGTTTCTTTGAGCTCACTCAAGCACCAAAATCACCCCTGTTTAACCCATGGGAGCTGAGAGCAGATCGCGTCCTATTTCAGCACTTGGGATCCTGTGCCAAGAACTCTCCAAACAACTCTTCCTGGTGCCCAAAATAAGCATCATAATGAGGTAGTGGCTTCCTCCTTCTCTGAACTCACGCCCCGCTCCTCTGGGACGCCATGATGTGGATTAACGCTCAAGATCAACAGGCAAATCTCTGGCTGACACTTGAGGCAATAGGACAAAGCATTTACTACAAAAAACACAGCAGTAGGGTTTCTTTCCAGAGACCAGATTTTTCTTGAAGTTTCAAACTGAGCGCATAAGGAGGGTGTTGTGTGTGTGCTCTGCATGCTGTCACAATGGAAAATGACATGCTGAAGTAGATTCCACTTCATCATTAAGCCTATAGGTCACATTTAATTGCACGTTCATTAATCTGTTTTATTTCAACTAATGAGTCTGGCCATAAATTTAACTGAAGATGAGGAATTTTTATGACCTAGAGCAAACTTTTGATCAGGTGCTGAAGCGGTTGAGGGGAAAACTAGCTGGAGAATCTTTACTGTGTACTGTACAGTGTCACGTTACACAACGGTTTGATTTTCACGCTCTCATTAGGAATTCAGCCTCACTCTTAAGAATGCCTTTTGGGTTTGGTGAAGGACTCACTTTAAGAGCCAACTAAGTCCAGGCAGCAGGGCAGACTTATTGGACGCATGCTGCATGTATTACAAATCTTTCCCTTTTTAAAGCTTTACTCTTTAACTTAACTGTTAAATGCTACAATTTAACAGAACTGTGGGGCATATTGTGCTAAATATATCATTCTTTCCTCTGAATCGCCACAAAAGACAGTAATAATTTTATGCTAATTTTATGCTGTCTTTTTGGATAGTTGATTGATGGTTTGATTAAAACAACCCTAATTGCACATCATGTGAGTCTTTTGAAAAACCTTATAAAGAGCATCTTATTATATTTGTCCCTTGATGCACATATAAATACATTATGCAAATCTCTGTATGAGGAGTTGTGTTGCAAGTGCAATGTGGAGAGTGACACTTTTGAACTATGTTGAAAAATTGGTGGCACAAAATCCTTTTCTTCATTACTTCTGTATGTGAACCCCAGACCACTGAGTCCAGAACCACTGCATCAGAACTGAGCCTATTGTCCAAACAAACAGTTGACCCTGTCCTAAAGTCCAGACTGGTCCTACTGAGCCAGACGCTGGACCCACTCGCACAGCTGCTTCCTGTTATGTAACAATACACAGCTGCTTTTCTGAGAGGGCATCTCTGTGTTGTAGACATTTTTAAGGGTCAAGTGAAAGAAAAATAACACAACTTTAATAGTGGCCAACATAGGACCACCAAGGCTTTCTTTTTTGACATGCAATGGGCAACTCTGCGGCAAAAGTCTCAGTTAAAATACCTCAGTTTACTCTGTGGAGGTACTATTCCACGCTTCTGTGGACATTTTTAAACTTGGAAAGATGGACGAGTTGCCAAAATGTTTCTGTTATTTATTCATTTCAGTTTAATATGTGCTGTAAGGAGTCTATCTCTAGTAAATCGACACTTGAGCAAGTCTGTTAAAAAATATTTCGGAACATGATGGAGAAACTATTCTGGTGTCCTCAAGGCTTTGAACACATTAGTTTCCTTGTCTGCGGGTTGCTCAGGAGAATAGAAGATGAATGAGGGAAACAGTTATGGCTGGGAAAATGGCAGAATAATTGGCGGCCGTACATTGTAAATATTGTTTCAGTTTGTTTGAGGTCCCGCAATAAAATAAACACCTTACATATTGAATAGATTAGAGCCTGTATTTGAGCTGGATCCTATATGTTAGCATGTGAAGGCGTCTTTAGGCTATACGCTCGGTCGGCAGCAGAGGTCACCTTGAGGAAGAGGAGAGCAGAGAGTCTCCTGCGTGCATGTGAAAGTTTGTGTTGTTTCAACGCTCCATTTAGGACAGTTATCGGATGCACTGCAGTCTAATCTTGACTAAGGTCTTCCCTTGGACCTTTTGGACCATGTCCTGGCTGTAGCAATTTCTTTTGTTTCAGATAATTAATCATCATGATCACAAGTCCATCAAATAATAAATCCAATGTCATAATTTTAAATCTGACCGCTGAAGCTACTAGGATAGGTTATTGGTGGTATTGGATGATTCACCAGATATCAATATTGATCAGATATTGACAATTTAGCAGATATTTCGCACCAATATTTTTCCTGCACTGCCCTTATCTGTGAGTGCCCATGTGTCATCCCCAGTTTGTCCTCAGTGCATTCAGATTGCCTTTTCTAACAGACTAATAATACAATATAGAATTAGGCACATTTATGTATGGGTTTGTGTTCCAGATAAATACATTTAGTTATTATTGTTACAAAAGTGAAAAGTTAATTTGTGAACTTTAGTTTAACTTATACATTTGTGGTATCGTTAAATATTGGTTACCGGCAACAACAGTAAGACATATTGGATATCATTATGGGCACAAAATAATCATATCGGACCATCCCTGGAAGCAACCAATTACTTTCCATGACCCACTTTAGGGCCCGAACCTCTTATTTGAAAGCCACAGCGCCAAATTGTTCTAAATTCTGCTGTAAATAATGTATGACATATTTGCATGTCAGGTAAGGGCAACATTAGTCACACTCCAACACAAATTTAGATTTAATGTTAACTTGACTTAGTAATAAATCTGTTGTTATTATTATTGAGATAATGATCTTAAACTTCTCTGTCATTACAAATGAAACATGGCATGCTTGACAGACATAAATAGACCCACCAATTACCTCTAACTGTGGTTTCAAAGCACATCAAAAAACAGACATGTTGCCATAAATCAGTGGTGGGACATGTAAATCTCTCCTTACAGATCTTTGTGGAAAGATTTGAATGGGGAGGTGATAGGTCATAACTGGGAAGCAGACCTTGTAACAGGAGGCAGATTGTAGCAGCTCACACATGGCTCCCACAGGACCTACCACTGCGTGTATGTATGCACCACTGTTACTTCAGCCAATGACTTTCTGACACCTCTGTGCTGTTTTCTGAGCACATTTACCTGACAAAACAGCTAAATTGTAAAGCTCGCAGTTTGGTCAGGTGTGGAACAGCTAAGACAAGCCGGATGGGCACACTACGGCAATGTCTCCATCACAGGCCTCCACGGGTCATTGATGACATGTGTTGTGGGTTAAACGGCCACAGAAGGTACAAGTACATATGGAAGTCACTTTTCACAGTAGACAAGAGCTGTGCATGCTCTCTATCCCAAGCCGATCCAATCAAATATTCTTTAAGTAAAAGTACTGTAACACAAAAATACTTTTATTTAATAGTAAATTACATCAACTGTCTCCAGGCCATACGGCTTTTGACGTCAGCTGTTATTAGGGGAGGGCGATATTGACAAAATAATAATAATAGTAATAATGATAATAATAATAATAATAATAATTATTACTATTATTGTTATTATTATGATTATGATGATGATGATGATTATTATTATTATTATTAACACTAATAACAGTAATAATAATAATAATAATTATTATTATTATTATTGTTATTATAATATCACCTTATTTACCCATATTTGAAAGTTTACAGCATAACTTGCTTTTTTTTAAAATAATGCTTTCAATGAAAGCATTTTTCTTTGACTATAAACGATATACTCAATATTGTGTTATTGTGTCTAGTGTTATACAAGAACTAACCTACTACTACTTCCGATCAAAATCGTAAAACTACGGTAACTAACTCCCTATAGATCAATAATTGTGTTTATAGATGACTTGATGATGTCTAGACTTTTTTTTTCTTTTTTCTCAGCGTTTGTACATTTCAGGCTCACTGCAGGTATTGTTTTCCCTGTAGTTTGTTCGTGTATATTTTAGTTTACTGCAGCAGTGAGCAGCTGAGGTCATTTATGGCCAACCATGGAGCTATGACAAACTCTTATGTATAACAGCAAGTCCTCAAGTCAGATACACTTGACAGTAATTATGTATGTTACTACAACACGAGTAGTCAAATCCATAGAGTTCTTTTGGAAGTATTTTAGAAAACTGCAACTGTAGAGCTTCAAGCTAAATGTTTTGAATTTTAGTTAAATGGATCTTTTGATTCAAAGCCTAACTGTACCACAGAGAGTGCAGGGTTTTTCCCTATAACAAGAAGTTTATTGGTTATATGACCGCTCATTCATTCTATTGATGTTGTCTTTGGGGAAGACACTGGGGGAAATCTGAGTTGCGATTAGTCAACTGAATGTGTGATGTAGGAAAAAATACAGGGGACTGTGCCGGAATCCTTCAGATCTTAGCGGACTAGACGAGTTGTCAATGTACCTGTCTCTATAACGCTATCAAGCACTTCTAAATATTATTGCTGTTTACAATGAGTAAAATGTAAAATTATGATCAACTTTTGTTATTGTTCAACTGTAAAAAAAAAGAGCCTTTAAAAATATGTGGCTGGACTATATGTTTGATTTGATGAGTTGTATGCTAAAGCTGCATTAATATAGATAAGTTGGAAGTTTGCATATTGTTGTAAGTCTTTTTTCAGGGAACACACACAGTCCCACATATTACGTACGGACATGAGTTGGCGTGTCAGCATGCCCCGGCCCAAGTGCAGGTTTCCCCACTGCTATTGAACTGCTGACCTCGGTCCCGTGGGGAGGAGGCGAGACAAAGATAGAGGGCAGCAGAGAGATTTAAACATGCTTGTGGAACCTGTGTGGTCTCCAGAAATGCTCGGCATAGTCCAACACACACACTGAGGCTTTGGCCAGACTTAGGCCTGATTCATACTCTGTATCCATCTGGTAGAATACCCAGCACTGTTAGTCCCACACTGGGCACACTGCAGTTCCCATCCAGGGAGACAGAAGGCAGCACAACAAGGAAAAACGCTCTCCAAATGTTTAAATCCCCACATGAGGAAGTTGCCATGTTTTCAGCTTATTTTTAAATGGAAGGCAATTAATGTGTATGTTTGATTTCAGAGGGACAAATGATGACAAAACAGACTGGCAAACTTCCATTGGCCCACAAGGATCTTTAACACATACAATAGAAAATATCCCCCGCAAACACAGTAAACGTGGCAATTTTCTCTACAAATATTTGAACTTGGTTGAGAAATGTAATAGGATATTTGTGGCAGCCATGCAGTTCTTAGAGTCGGGCACATAAGTGACAATAAGGAAATGTACTTCATCATTCCATAAAAGTGGATCATACCAAAACTCTTAACAGATATTTATGTCTTATGAAAAACAGTCATGCTATTTTACCGGGAGATGCAAAAGTGGACTTCTCTGCCCAGCTCTGAATGAAGACAGCTGAAATGGATTAAGCGAAATGTCCTTGGAAAAAAGCCTCACCACAAAAAGTGAAGGGAAAAAAGCTACAGCCAAACACTGACCGCTTGGTGTGTTCCATGGACTAATACTAGAAACTTTACTGTATGTTGATTTTTGATGGATCCATATTTGGTCTAGTGTCACTTCAACTTAATGTTTATTAGCAAATTCACTTCCTTTGTAACATACCACCTGGACAATGTAGAAATCAAATAGATAAATAATGTTATTTTAAGTACGTTATGTTTGATGTTACAGTTTCATTAGGTTTATTTTTACAGTATTCACAATGCTCTATGGGTCAAAGTAAAATGGACATTTTATAAGTTGAACTGTCAAAGTTTTGTTGGTTAGTAGACAAATTAGTTTGAGTTGGTGTATTATAATTATGTATTTGCTTGTATCAGAGCATCTGGCATGAGAAAAATCTTTTCTTGAATACAAAAGATGATATCATACACTTTGATAAGAAGCCTCCTCTGCCACCTTTAGAAAGTGCTTTCCAGCTGCTTAGACAGGTAAGGGGGGCTCATAGAGGCTGGCAATCCTGAGAGATACTGCTGGTCATGCAGATCAATGAGCACATTCTGTTCTATAAGGTTCATGGATAATAAAACCCAAACCATACTGACTCATTCTAATACTAACATGCCTACATTCAAATCCAAGTAGAAAAATGTGCAGTTCTTCTCCGATACCACCCATGTGGAGTTGGAGAGATTCAGATAACTCCCTTCAATGCACTAACTCAATGCACCCTCATCACGGGAAACCTGCATTTATTGTGGCTGGGACTCTCTCAGATCCACACAGATTGGACAACGCTCTTTTTAGTAGCATTTGTGTTTAAAAGGGAAAATGTGCAAAGGTCTGGGAATAAAATGCACCATAACACTTGCTTGGGTGGTATTTTCTGTTTGATTTTTGACATCAAATATTTTCACAAGGAAGTATTTCACAGTTTGATTCTTGAAGAAAAAAAATATATTCTCTTCTGGCCAAATGTCCATAGCTATTTAAATGTAACACAGTCTGCATGTTGTCAATGCCTTGATGTCACAGAAATATAAATACATATTCCTTTAATTTGTAAGTAAAATACCAATAAATCGTTTTGTTTGTGCTGTATTTGTTATAGACAGGGTAAAAGGTATCCGCACTATATCTATTATAAAGTCTGTAATACTGTATATTTAGAATTTTTGCAGAATTGTTTTCTTTACAGCTCTAGCGCTCGCCTGCCCAGTGTTGAGTTGCTAATCCTCAGGATCCAAAGTCAAACACTCCAATGGTTAGATACAAAGAGGGACACTCATCATATTTATCCAAAGATTTGGCTGGAGGAAAGTTACTTACTGCACTGTTTTGTGCCTCCATAGGTCAACAACATATCTATTTTCACTAGCGATGAGTTTGTGTTTGCTTAGCCTATCAGCTATCTTATTTTCCCAGACCATTTTAGTGTCATTAACAGCCCAATATCAGATTCTGATCAAAGATTTCATGTCAAAACCTTGAATATACTTAATCAAATTACATGTCGTATTACATTTTTTAGCATTACCTTGTCTGTGATGAGTATGAAGGAAATATTACTTTTAATTGTTGTTTCCATAGGGAAAAATTGTACAACTTTAAATAAATAAAGGGTGATATTTGTTATAAATAAAAGAGACACATCTTATGTAGTGGACACCAAAGGGATAATTTTGCAATCACTTCAGCAGTGTGTATTTCCATCTAAATTCTATGTGCTTAAAGCAGATCTACAGCAGAGATTGATTGCTGCGATGACAGCTAGTCGTGATTACACTAATAAGTCATTTCGTGTTGAACCATTACATCATTTGGGTTTACTTTAGAATTAGCGCGTACGTATTAACCCTGTGGGTAAAACAAACACATGGTTAAATTATAGCCGACAGCTTGTCATTTTGCAGTAATAATGTCCTTGGCTAATAAGGCCTTGTCATCTAAGGCTTAAGCTTCTCAACGGTAAAATTGTCAGTGTTGTTTTTCAACTTAAAACATGGGATGTAGACTGCGTTTCTTAAAATCAACTTACTGCATACATGGCAATTTGATACCTATAAACCCAGAATGACTGCAGCCGACATACACTGAAGAATTCCTGAATATTTTGCAGTAGAAAATGTCCCTGCCACTGGCTATCAAAGAGCTGCATATATAAGGCTTAAGCGGCCTCAACGGCTATTAAAGCTCATTTTCAGTATCAGTATAGTGTTTTGCAAATTATACACAGACTGCTCTGGATCTTAGGAGTCGATAAAGTCCGTCTCTGGAGACTCGGCAAAATAGCTCAATTTGTGTTTTTTCCAAGGCACACACAAGGGTTATAAAAAAGCCGTTCTGCTTTTTCTACAACCCACTATCTGTACCTGTGATCGGCTAGCATTCACATTCACGTTAGCAATGACTCTGGATGTGTTGTGAAGTATTCAAACTACCTCTATCACTGCCAAGTTTTATTTTGGTGTAGGTCCATTTTTTTTCCTCAATCTCAAACTGTGTGGCATTATGGAAGACGTCCAAAACGATGGAATTCCCTGATTGTTGCAGAGACCCCGCCATTTACAAACTGCCTCAGCTCCTCGAAGCACTATTCATTAAAGATGGCTATCAGCAGGTTGGGGCAGTCAACCAGGCGCGATCGTCCGCTAACATCTAGCATCACCACTAACAATCAATGGCTGCAATTAGAGCCCACAAGAAGCAGTTCCACGCCTCTGAAGAGAAGAGGGAGACTGATGAGTGGAGACCAAAGTGATACAGTGATAATGGCTCAGCAAATAATAAACAGCAATGCCTCATGAAGTAACCAAACTAAAGATCAAGGCATCAGTGCTGGGAATCGACACACTCCATTATACAAGCATAACTGGCTAATATCTGCATCAAAGTTATTGGTGGTTTTTGAGGTTTTAGAGTGTGTTCATGTCAAACTTCCAGATGGAGAAAAAGCTAGATTGATTCAGTTGTATTTTCATAATAAAATATACGCAAAGAAAATCCACAATGTTAAACCTGATCATTTCTGTTAGTGACAAGCTTGAACTTGCTTTTTATCTGTTTATTTTAATAGATCTGATGCATTGTACCAGTGGCTAATTTACATCTGTGTTGCCTGGAAGGAGAAGGACAAACATTTGACAAGACACAGACCAGTGACAATGGATTCAAAATAGAAAGTATACACAAGTACATGCGGTATTTACACACATTTATGCAGAGCAAGTGTTGAAACTAATGGTTACAACTCTGGGTGCTCTTAAAGGGATTTTTTTGGTTTGGTTTTCAAAGCTTTCGATTGTGACTCATGTCATTATAGACGTAGGCAGCATATTTCACTGTGCTGTGGCCTTCACTGAGAAAGACGATTGTCCAAAAAGTAGAGATATGGTGCAGTCACGAAGAGATGTTGTTCTTGTGGATCGGACAGAGTTTGTAGCACGATAAACTGCTGAATCCTTCAAACAGCCTGGAGCCAAGCCATTTAAAATGTAGAACACCAGCCACAGATTAGAATAAAAATAGAAAATAGAATTCTAAAGATTAGTCTGTGCTTAACATGTAATATAATATAAATGTAAATGCTCCAACCGTTTCCATTAAATATTATAGGTTTATATAGGCTTTATTGTTGTGATTTTCAGTTTATGTAATTTTTATTATTAGCTTGTTATTTCTTCTAATGAGACAAATAGGTAGGTGTAAAAGCTGTCACTTACTTCCGCGGTCAAAGTGAATTCAAATGACTGACAGTTATTATTTGGCGACATATTGCAAAATACAGACCCAGGTTGTCCCCTTCCTGGTTTTGTAAACGTTTGTAACTGTTGCATTCAAATACAACTGACAGCTTTATAATAACCAATTAGCTTCCACAAGCAACCCTTTTAAAAACATTCTTCTTCGCTCGATCTTGTTATTCTTTCCTCTGTTTTAATTGAGTGCTGCTTTTGACAGAAAGGAGTTCCCCTGCTATTAATCTTTATGTGGCGGAGTGACAGAGCTGATTATCAGTCAAACTTTCAGCCACTTGAGACTGCTACTGATGTTCGGCTTTCAGGAAGGAGCCCGAGAAGGAGCCGGCGCACAGGACAATGGCTGTGAGGAGACTCTGGTGTAACCTAAGCATTGTGGAAACCTGTGGCATTATCTGGACAAACCAATATTGACTTCAGGACAGAGCAAACACATGCATTTACTCCCAGAGATGCGATTGTTGATGGATTAACTCTAATCACGAAATCTAAAGATGACTGATCTTCACTTCTAAGGGAGCTGTACATCAGTCAGGGGACAATTAGCAGCAAGTGACAATTTAAGTCGAAAAGGCTCAGTTTCAGGTGTAGACAATTTGGAATCCGTCTTCACTTCCAAAGTCTGTTATTTACTTTACATAGATATTTGCATACAGTAACACATCTGCTCTGTAAAACTGTAAAAGTACTGTTACAGAGAAATCTACTCTTGTAAGTACTCAACTGAATAGGTTTATTGTCAAACTTGAGTAGATAGTATCTGAACTTAACACTATTTCAACTACCGCAGCACATAATTTGTCATCACTTTATCCTTCCTCTTTAAACTGCTGCTCCTGTACCCTATTTCATGAACCTGCTTAAGATCTGGAGGATTAATGTAGATATTAATTATGTTTGTAATGAGCCAACTGTTGCTCTTGTCTGGGTTGTAAAACATAATTTTACAGTTCATGCATTTAAGTAAAACATTTTAAAAGTACGCTTTTTAAGACACCTTCAAAGTAAAAGTTTAAGCTTTTTTTTTTTTTTTTTTTTTTAAATCTGTCACGTTTTAAACAAAGCATGCAGTGATGCTTGTATAAATTGTTGATTAGTTGCTCTCTGTTACAGTGCACATAAGAATGATATCTCCCACCAAGATACAGCCCAAATCAATACCAGTGTTTCTGCTCTTCTTTGTTCAGTGGGAGCACACATTTGCAGCCGTCTGAACATGAAAAAGCCAAGTAACAAGCGGGTTTGAAGTCTGACCACACTGCGGTGAATCCCATTGGAGTCAGGCCTGCTTTAAATAAAAACTGATTTGCCTACCCCTCTCCCCCCTCCAATCCTCGTTATGCTCTGAAATTACACCGCGCTCAGAGCTTTGTTGGTATGCAGGACTTGAAGGTCTTCTCACCAGACCTGAGTAATGAGCGGACACAGTGATGGGCAGAAAAGCAAACACCTGCTGCTGATGAGACAGAGATCCATCTTCCTTTATCTTGCCATCAACAGCACACACAGGAACCAGACACTCCTGCCCAACCCGTTAGAATGAGCTGCGGTGCTGTGGTGTGGGAGTGAGCACTGGTAAAGGTGCCAGCCATAAGCATAAACAATGGAGCATATATTTTTTAAAGTGACACAATATATTTTTAAAATTTGATTTGAAATGTAATTGGCTTTAGTCTGTGTCTTCTAATCCAGATTGTTTTCACAGAAGGGTAAAACTAAAATATTTTCACCATATTCAAAACATTTGACCGTTTGGCATTGACTTGGTAACTGTAATCAGACAGAATACGTTAGAATTGTTCTGTAAGGTGTAAAAAATTAACAGTTTTATTCAAAGTAAGGTGTTTTTTGGAATTAATAGAATTTAAATTTAAATTGTAAAAAACATGATCTATCTGTATCCCCAGAAACGAGGACTTGTTTAAATATAGCTTTTATTGTAAACAATTTGAATTCTGAATTTATTCTTAGTTATAAAAAACATTGGACATGATGACCAAGTTGTTGATGTTATAATTTGGTGTTTTGGTTGGCAAGCTGATCCAATCAGAAAGCAGAATGAGCCTCACATGAGTCTCGCTTGTGCTGCTGGTGTGTTTAAACCTATGGATCTTCTCTCTGCTGTGAATGGTCACTGCCTAAAGCCCAGCACCAGCACCAATCATGAATCCGTGCTAGTGCAGCTTCTGCTGCTCAGCAAGCCTGGAATTCTGGAGGTTCTGAGCTGAACATGAGACATGACCTGTCCAGATATTGAAGAGGAGGAGGAGGAGGAGGAGAAATACATGCATGTGTCTTCCATCTGCAGGTTAATTACTGCAAACAGTTCAGTTGTGATCATACCTACTTTAAAATAATTGGAGTGCAAGCAAATCTAAAATGAACATGTTTATACTTTGTTGTCTAAAATACTCAAATGTGTGTGCGTGTGAGTGTATACAGTATATATGTTTGCACCTGGATTCTGTACACACTATATTTGGCTAGAATCTAGTAGTGATAGACAAACCCCTTTTCACTTATTAGCTCTGTGCATTAGCTTGACGTTTGTGTTGCTTGGAGAGCTTTTCAGCACAGTAATGGATACCCCAGTATGCACAGAGGCACGAACCATTCATACCTGTATTAGAGTGAGCAGGAAGCAACCGCCGCACTTCCTCTATCACTCTGACACCTGCCTTTTGTGTCCTACGGCTTAGGACACTGGCGAAAGCTTTCAGTCAAGTCTGGCTGTTTAACAGCTTTTCTTTGCCATTTCCCATGAAGGAGCACATAAGAGTTTGTTTGATCATGTGTGCCATCCAAAGTCACTTTTACAATTGTGTCTTAAAGTAGTTCTGAATTTGAATACATATATGAATTTTATTTTGACTTATCATACACAGAATTTTTTTTCTTTTTTATTAGAACTTTGACTATACATTTTGCCCTTTTCAGCTAATTTATTGTCATACATTGACCTTTATATTCTTGTCTGTATTATGTATAGATAAAATTAAGCCATATATTTAATAATACTACTGAAAAATAATAACATTAATGCATTATTAATTTACTCCACACTCAGTGGTGGTAAGCTACTATTGTAGCAACAGCTGCCCTGGGGCAGACTGATGGAACCAAGGCTGCCAATCTGTGCCATTGGCCTCTCCGGCCACCACCAATAACATAGTCCCTTCATGGATGAAGTGAGAGTTTATTAGTACATTCTTAATTTATGCTTGCCTTATTTGACTCTATAGACGTTGCTATTATTATTATTCTATTATTCATTGTTTTATGTTGCACCTCAACGCCGAAACAAGTTCTTATGTTTCCGAACTGTGTTCATTGACAATGGCAATAAACCTTTTTCTGAGTTCTGATTTCTGAGAAGTGTCTTGGAACACAATGACTGTTTGCAGTATAGAACCACTGTCGTCCTGATACCTGGTATTCCCCGCGGTCTCCCATCCAAATACTAACCAGGCCCAACCCTGATTCAGAGATTTGGAATTCTCAAAGTGGTATGGATTGTTACAGTATTATATATCCAAGTACTATGTCTACATACAATAGATTACAGATAGTCCATGGTGCAAGAGCCAAAACACACATTGCCCTGAGCCTCAAACCTCTAAAAGAGTGGAAAAAAGAAGAGTCAGTTGGTCATTAGCTTTTCGCACTCTGACAGACAGTTGGAGCTGAAAGACAGAGGGCTCACTTGACAATTGACAGCAGTTAAAGCATTTGTGCAGAGGCCTGTAGCTCTCCATTGTGGCTTGGATGAGCAGTGGGAGGCTGAGTCAGTATGCAGTGGAGGGTGATGACGGAGAGAGCCACCGCCAAGACGAGCCACCCACATCGAACACTGTCATGGTCAAAGAGCAGCTCCATTTTGGAGTTTTTCAAGAAGAATATAAAAAATCTGATCGTAATCAATGTGAATTGAAATTAGATTTATTTATTGACCTATATTTAACCAGGAAAGTCCCATTGTGAGGGGAGGAGCCGATTGTACATGTTTTTAGTGGTAGGGGAAATCAGAGCACCCAGAGGAAACCTACATAGACACGAGGAGAACATGCAAATGCCAAACCGAAAGGCCTAACGCTGCTGTCAAACCCAGGATCTTCTAAGTGTGAAGCGAGAGTGTGAAATGCTGCACCACTGCAGAATACTTAAGTATTTAAGTATTCAAAATTGTGTCTTACTGTAGTTCAAACTGAATTATATATTCATATTTGTTTGCTCAAAATTGGTGCTTGAACTCAAATCCTTTATGCAAGATGTCCCTCAAACCATATGAAAAGTACAGTTCAAAAAGTACAGATACTTACTCTTAAATGTAGTAAAGTAAAGGGAAAAAAGTACTTACTTTTTAACTTTTGGAACTCTCTCAACAGATACTTCACCTGAGATTATTTTTTTTCCAATAGCTTGGATTTAATTACAAAACTCCTCAAACATTTTAGTTAAATATCTGAAAAGGTAGGATAATAATTGTCTACATAAATCCTGGTCATCTGACAAGGCAGTCAGAGTTTCAGGGTAAATGCTCTTTCCTTTGAGGCACAAAACCTGCATATCTCACAATAGCCAACTTTCTACTTTTACCTTTAATCTGTACCTCAGAATAGTAAAACATCGGGTTACACCTACTAACTTTTCTGAGCTTTCCTGCTACTTCAAAAATGTAAGAACTCCCAGGTATCTATAACAAGATTTCCAGAATGTGTCTGAAGTCTGTACTGTAGGTCACGTAGTCTTATGTTGATTTAGACACAGAACTGTCTTGGTTTAGAGCCAAAAATCATCTTTAGATTTTGACAAGTGATAGGGGCAGGTAGCAGAGCCTGGCGCCTGGGAGTGGCACACAGGCCTGGTCAGAGCGTGATTAATGACAGTGCTGTTGTGTTTAGTACGTTTGTTGCTTTATCTGTGCACATTGTCCCGTAGCAGTCGGATGCAATGTTCAACTGGTCGAACTGCTTTAGGTGCGTGTTGGCAGCCATATTGAATATTTTTTTGTGTTATGTATGCATTCTGCTCATTGTACAGTATACTGGCAGGTGACAAAAACATACCAAAAGTATCACAATCTCACAATTTATAATGTGTTATCTTTTACATAACTTGGTTTCAATATGACTATTGTTTTTGCTGACCCATGCTGTTGAAATCCTATTTTAAAGATTGTACTGTTATTTACATCAATACCTTACAATTCCGGCAGGTCTGTACAAAAAATAAAAATAAAGCTCCAGGGAGGAAAAAAAAAAAAAAGAAAGCTATAACCTCCTTAAACAAATCAATCATCTGGGTCAGTTTGTACTTCAAACCCACAAATACATAATTATTTTTTTGTTTTTTTTAAATAGGCCTTATAAAGACATTCCACCTAAACTTTTTTTTTGCTTTATTACAAGTCCCCAAATATCATTTTTAGTTAAATTAGCTTCAGCTTTGAAAAAATTATTGTCAAAACCCGACAAATGCTCAACTGTCTGTCAGGCCAGACCTCCCCACAGCATCTTTACTCCTTATATATTTACCAAAGAACATCTAGGTGGGTATTGTAATCTGATTTTCCTCTGTGCAGAGTTTCTTTCCACTTATAATTAGAGTAAATCAAACATCAGAAGCCAATACTACAGAGTCTCGCTGTTTGTGCTCCAAAGGGTTCAGGACCAGCTTCAGTCTGAACTGGGAGAAATCAGCCGGAATGATAAGGGGTTTTAATAAACCCCTTTGGGCAGAAGATGTTTCAGATATATTAGCTGTAATGCATAAATTGTGGCTATAGTTGTTGGGTTTTTTTTCAGTTTTTTTATTTTTAGAAAAATTTGGGATTTATTTGAGTTTCTCACGAAACTAGCATTTGGTTACTTTCCAATATTCAGGAAAGTTTCAAGCATAATTTTCACATGAATTAAAGCTACACACAGAATAATAATTTTGAACATGTTTAGCCTTTGATGGGTTCCAACAAAACCATGCTACTGCAAACTAAAGCAGACAGTGTGGTGGTGTACCACTCGCATTTTTGGGGAGCAGAGTCATCATCTTATTATCACCTAATAAGAATTTGAGCCAGAAAATTAACATGAAGGCAACCCTTAAAGCCAGCACAGCTCAGCGTTCCTCTGATGGCGTCCTGCGTGTGTGGCACAGTGCATGTTTTAGCTCACTGTAAATAAGTCACAGATGGGCAGTCAGGCAGAACATTAATTCTATAGACTGCACAAATTAGAGAGGATGCCCCCATGTCTCTGATCTGAACATGACAAGCTCATTTTTCAGAAAAGTTATTTTCCCCCAAAAACCTTGCATGCTTTCCTTATTTGCTCATATTTGCCTTTTTATGTTTGCCATATTTGTCCTTTTTGTTAAGTTTGATTCATACACATATTTTTGTCCTGTGCTTATCCAACGCTATATGGGTATAATTGTAAAAACTACAAATCACCATTGATTGCAGGCAGCAGTAGTACTCAATGGAACCAAAAACAACCACGGCAAAAGTGAAATGATACGTTTTCATCTCCATCGGGAGAAGCCAAATGCCATCATTATGAGTGTCCCTTTGCATTCAGGAGGCTGGTTGATGTGGTGAGCTGCAGAGCAACCGAACATGGGAGGGAGACATTTATCATCCTTGAGACTTTAAGAGCTGTAACTTGGCCTCCTCGAAAATCCTGTGGTCAGTTAGTGGAAAAAACAATCCAATAGCAATTGCACTATAAGCATGACTTATACAGACAACACGGTTGGTGGTGAATACACACATACAAACATGCAGACTAATATATCTCTTGACATAAACACTATAATGCCAGATTTTCCTTCAATTTTACCCAGTTATTTTCCATAACATTTTATAAGATTATCAAGCATGTTACAAATGTTTTGGACACAATATGTTTCCATGGCAATTTATATCATCTCATAATTTAAAGTTTGATATTTCGGTCAATAGTTAATGCTGGCGTGTCACCACAACACCAGTCTGCCAAATTGCAGCTGTTCTAAGCTTGTTCACAGCTTCTGTCACCTGTCCTCAAATGATCTCTGACTCATGACTAACCATTATGAGGTACTTTCCCTTTTAACACATTAGACAAGGTACAGATGTCCACTCATCTACTAATGAAGCTAGAATGCTCTGCTGCAACGTTTCATTAGGCTATACTTAAACGGTACTTAACGAATATGAGTATGATCGGGGCTACACATGTAGGTCAAAGCCACCTGCAGCCCTCGACACACAGACTGTGCAGCGTGCACACTGGGGGGTCACACTGCTGTCCTGATTGATGACTCCATTGATCACCCCGCCACCATGAAGCTGTGTTTTCTGAACCCCGAGTGGTATCCGGCAAAACAAGAGCCGTGTGCACACACAGAGGCCATCCTAATGTTTGGATGAACCCAGTCACTGCGCATGGGCTTTATGGGGAAGTGCTCCACAAGCAACTACACAATATGTATACTGAATCTGATATTCAAATACTCAAAAAACAAACAAACAATCTCACAATCACAGTCATCTTTTGTAATATATTGGCTTCTAAAATCACAATTCACCTCTTTACAAATACAAATTATATAAATATGAATATAAATTCCTATTCTTATATATATATATATATATATATATATATATATATATATATATATATATATATATATATATATATATATATATATATATATATATATTATATTTATATTTATATATATAGAATAGGAATGCAAATTCATTCATGCAAAACCCAGTGTGCATATATATATATATATATATATGTATATATATATATATATATATATATATATTTATATATATATATATATATATATATATATATATATATATATATATATATATATATATATATATATATATATATATATATATATATATATATATATATATATATATATATATATGCACGCACACTGGGTTTTGCATGAATGGTCAGTAAGAAAGATATATGTGATGTACAAACTATGTAAAGCAAACATAGTCTGGAGACGACCACAAAGGAGGCTGATCATGAAATGAGCTCTACATAGAACAAGTGAAAATAGTTACACACTGCAGCTTTGGCGCGCGGGTGAATCTCAAATGGGCTGCTACAGAAATAAAACACACAGAGGCTGGTCTAGATACAAATAAACGAATGGACCTGTCCTGTTTATACTCAAATAAATCTAAATTTGCGTATTTAAGAAAGGCCTGTCCTGCCGTAGGTGCCCAATGAGGTTCCACCTGAACGCACGGCACGCAACATGGCCTTCTTTTCAAGGCCCTTCAAACTCCAGCTCGTACAGCCTATTCCAATGCGCACATTATTAATATCACTAGGCCTATGTAGTAGGCCTAATAAACGGTCTTACAAATAAATCCAAATAATAATGGAAAATATTTCCAACATTAGGCTATTTAAAATGATCATCTGGCTTAGTTTATATTTCTCTTGAATTTTTCATACAATGAATGGACTAAGGTTTTATTGAAATAAAATAAATGCCACAATTTACAATTTCACAAAACATTTTATTGATATATACAATGGAATTATAAAAATATATAATTAAACTTTTAGCAAATATCTTTTTTACATTTAGACTTGTTTCACATCGCTGAGAGTAGCCTAGGATTGAGACAATGGCCGACATTTACAGAACTGAGAGCACGAATAACACACTGCCTGTATGGTCCATGTTGGCCCACTGTCCATGATATGCAGGCCTAATGTCCTTTAGGCCCCAAAAAGAATAACGGGACATCCGTGCAGTTTACATTCAAATGGCCGTAGTGTCTCAGTGTCCACCACATGAACGGGCTCGTGTGGTACAGACAGAACAGCAAACCAATAGAGCCGAGACTTACTGTGGCGCGGCCTGAAATGGGTCAGCTGTAGAAAGGTAAAGTCCTGCTCAGGATGATGAGGTAGGGAGACTGAGTCCATGCACGTTCAGGTCCTCGTGCTGTTGTTTAGTGAGAGGACTGGGGGGCTTTCGGTCTCCTGCACAATACACAAACATGTGTCTTTATCCAAATGTATTCCAGTAAAATACCGTCATACTTATTTGTCCGACAAATGGCCTAAAAAGCACAAAGAACAACACAACCACAATGTCGTTATTTTCAAGTTGGAGCTGCTCACAAATAGAAAAAATATATAATAATTAGACAATATATTGTTTGCATGCTTCAGTTTGTACTGTTTAATTGTACTGTGTGTTTTCGTTCTCACTGTACCTTCGCGCGCCTGATGTTTGAAGGCCATGGACGCATGGATGTCCCCCGCGTGCATGCCCATGCCACCCCCCGCGTGAGACAGAGCAGGACTTTGGGGCTGCCAGTGATGGTGTCCCGGGGCAACGTATCCTCCCGCGGGGCCACTGTACACGCCGTATTGATTGGTCGGTGAGTAGGCGCAAGCGGACACGTAACTGGACAGTGTGGATGAAGGCTACAGCAGAAAGATACATGCACTATGAACATTGTATTTGTGTAAGAAAAAAAGTCAGAATGAACTGACTAATAACAGAAAAGACAACAAGAGCAATTTATTATGGTATAATAGACAACTTTTAAGGAAGGACTTGAACAAAAATTTAATAAATTACGCTGCATTTTTGAGAAAATAAAGTCTTTGTTAATGGGCTTGTGTTACTGCTATATTCAGAGCTGTCTTATGGAAACGTTTTACAGCTAGCTGTCCACAAGCCTTTGTAATGAGAGACATAACGTATTAAATGCACTGGCCGTGTTCTCGGGAAGGTTTTGACTGAAACTAATACAAGAGCCAAAATGCTGTGACAAGCGCCAGAATTTACAATATATAATCTATAATATATATAGAACAATATATCATCTTATTGCGTGCTCTATATATAAAGTTATGTTGCCTACCTGTGGATATTTAATATCCCCCTCGATGGCGGATTTGTCGACTCCGTGCGCAGAAGGAAAGGCTGCTCTGTTTACGCTGCTCCAGTCCTCCATTTTTTGTGCATAACCCTCCGTCCCAGCAAGGGCTAAAACACATTAAGTAACTTCATGTCAAGCGCGTGTAACTATAAAAATAATGCAAATTCTGATACATTATAATAATTATGTTAAATTGTGTATACAATCTCTTAACATTCTCAGTAAAATGTAATCAATCGCAAACTATTTGGGAAAATAAAATCATTTTCATATACTTAGCATACTATAAAAATGTCCTATTAAAAATTGCCTATAATGTGGCTAAATTGACCCAAAGTATATCTCTGGGATTATGCGTAATTGCGCATCGTCTACGCACATTGTACAGCAATAACGCGAATAGAAAATGTAACTCATAATGTCACAATGTGCTGAAGCTCTGACTTGAGCAGTTAAGTGAAGTTTGGAACTAAAATGACGAAGAGAAAAATATAGGCTACAGTGACTTCTCTAGGATTATAAAAGAAGCTAACATGAGCAGTGTTTGCAAATGAAAAGACCTATTGAAAGTAGCCTTAGTGCCTTTTGGGTGAACGGTGAAGCGAGGCCTGTGCACGTCCTAATGGACACGTTGTCCTGTCAGATGTAGGACAGGTTGTACAGCGTCGCAGAGGAATTCATCAGGTCGAATAAGCCCAGAAGAAACAATTGCATGCAGTGTTGTGGCCCATTTAGCCCGGGACGTTTTATGCGGCTGTGCCAGCCTCAGGCCTGTCATGTTACCTGTTGGGTCCATGAAGGCGCGAATCCCCAGGATGTTGCTGACGGTGTGAGCCGAGGGCCAGGCCCTGGATATGCTCACATGTCCTGCCGTGACTGGCACTCCCGTAGGACCTGTCATCTTTGCACCGGTGGGTGACATGGGGTTTGGATATGAATACGGGTAGATGTGGTTGTAGGAAAGGCTGGCCTGCGCAGGCGCCTGTTTGCCACTTTCATACTGGTTTGCCTGAGACAGATTTCCAATTTTGTTGCGTAAAATCCTGCTGATGGAGCTCACTGATGGGACATTGTACTTGTCACAAACTCCATCTGCTAAAAGTCTGTCCCGGATCTCCCAGGCAAAAATCCCAGGGTCGTTCTGTTTGTATTCCCTGATATTTTTAACCACATTGGGTGTTGTGACTCGGGGTTTGCTCCCGCCGATGGCACCGGGTAAGATGGATCCCGTTTCGTTATACCTCGCCAGTATCTTGCTCACACAGCCGTGGGACACTCGCAGCTGCCGACTGATGTCACAGGGCCGTATCCCGAGCTGGGCCAGCTCCACAATCCGTAGCCGGATGGCATTGGGCAGAGGACGGCCGTTGACGAATACGCCTCCCAATTGATTCACCTCTCCATAGGTTTGCTCTGCCACAGAAACACATGTTTTAGGCTCTGCTTTATTGATGAAGTGGAATTGCTGCCGCTAACCCAATGTTGGATGATATGGATATAAACTGCAAAATTACAGGAGCTTTGAAACCCTCAACTAAAAACGTATTTCCCTTTTGCTTACAGAACACTACCCGGCTTCTAAATCTTCTAAGTTCTAAATCTTAATAATAACATACTACAACTGCACACCCCTGCTACAAAAAGTTAAACTACAACAAAAGTTGACATTATACATTCTGTAATCAGTTGACGAGTGCTTCACTTGATCAAGCATCTTATTATTTGTGTCGTTACGCGTGCAGCCTGTGAGCCGGACACGCATCTAAGCACCCCACTGAACCATGTATATGGCACAAACTTACTACTCACCCATTTGCATCTATGTTTTCAGTTGCGCACTGTCCCGTCAAAAGGCTGAGTGCGTCCAAGGAAGAGACGAGAACACCAAGAGAAGGAAAGAAAACTTGAAACTACGAGAAGAAAGTCAGACTTCAGCCTCCTCGAACAACGCCGCCCCCTCTCTTCTGGACGCGAGTGTTTTCAAGGCAAAGTGGCACAAAGTGATCCTCATTCGATAAACGCAAAAAGAACTGATCCCGGGGAGTCCGGAGTTTGGTGGAATTAATTTGACGCGTCCTCTATCCACGTCAATCTTTACTATTATACGCCGAGCCTTGCTTGAATCTGATTGGCGTTCGTGAAGTGGAAACACAGCGAACCAATGCGATCCCCATCCGGTTTGAAGCGCACAGCCTCCTTTAATATTTTGCATAGGGGAAGTGACAGAAGGGGAAGCGTTCCATCCATCATGCATCCTCCTGGTAAGGACTTGGCCATTGCACTCATTGTAATGTTATCTTTTAAAGTAAAGTCAATGGAATAAAATACAATTAAAAGTATTGCGTGGTCGCCAAAAGACAGTGTTTGAATGGAAAAATATAGGCTAATATTCAGATAATATATGTGATTTTCTTATTTACACTGAGCATCTTAGATCTTGAATTAACTGCAGATGTTATGCAACCAACAAGCATGGATTTGCCTGGTTAGTCCATGCAGACATTTTCTTAATAAAGCCCGAAGGCTTTATTACACAGGAAAGGACAGTGTAAAATGGGGATGAGAGAGAAGGGAAGACATGCAGTAAATTGTCGGAGTCAGGATTCGAACACACGACACTGTGGCTGGCTGCACTTGGCGCCTAACCACTCGTTCACCGGGCCTTTTCTATAACTACATTTATATGAATTATAGCCTTTGAGTCTGAACCCCTAAATCAAGAAACATTGTAGCTCAAAAAGTGCTCAAATAAATGAAAAACCTATTGAATAAATACATTTGAAAATGCATACAGAAACTAGAAACTTGCGTGCACATATAGAGATTTTATGAAAAGGCCCGGGCAGAAGCATCAAACCTGGAAAAGGGCTCGTGTAATCGATAGGGATGTTGATAGCTGCGCTCCCAGACGTATGGCGTATCAAGTGGATTCCACAGACCCGCAGTATCGCAGCATGCTTTTCAATGTTTCCTGTGCCAGTTTAGAAGGTATCGTTTATGTGCTCACAAAACGTAACTTGTAAAAGTTAACAATCGACCCAGAGGTAACAAGGTGCAGTGTCCTTACAGACGCCCCTTGCCTCTCTCTTTATCTGACTCCTCGTGCCACATAGGGCCAGAGTGAGACACATGGAAAATATCAGTGTGTCATAAAAAGCCAAAGATCACATCAAAGCGGCAACAATTTCATTTATAATGATAATGATGATAATATTATCATTATTATTAATATTTATTATTAATATTATTGTTAACATTATTATTAATTATTATTATTAATTATTAATAATAAATAATAAATAATAATAATAATAATAATAACCCATAGCCTATACTATTTTTGATATTAGTATAGGCTATGGGGTATATATATATATATATATATATATATATATATATATATATATATATATATATATATATATATATATATATATATATATATATATATATATATATATATATATATATATATATATATATATATATATATAGTTGAAGTTGGAGTAGTGTTGGCCTACATCTTTTGCTTTACATTTGAGGATATTTGGCACTTTTGCTGGACTCCCCTCATCTGGACAACTCAGGAACTGCACAATTTTACTCTCGACAAAATTACAGTTTACAATACAGTTTTATGATGATAGTCAACAATGTTATTTATTACCTCAATGAATGAAACTGGACAATCTTTAGTAACTGCTGCATACAGCCCTGTTAAACCATGTCATATATTTTGTGCTCTAACTATAAGTGTAGACATAATTGGCAAGGGTTATGCCATATTTTTCTGTTTATTGAGTATATTATCATAGGGTTGGTTAATTAAAATCTCTTTTATGCAGGACGAACATATTGTTTTTGGCCATCTGTGGAGACCTTGACCTGGTGGCGCTGTTAAGTTTGGGCTCGTTATGTGTGACAAAACAATAACAGTGAGGAACTGCTCCTGAAGACAGAGGTAGACTTAACACATAACATAAGATACTCCCATCAACATTTCATCAGAATATTGATCTTTAGAACTTCACCAAACTACGGCATGAAATTCAAAACATCCATGTGCGTGAGCCAGTGCTCTCTGCTCACTGAAAATGAAACACATTTAAAGTTTTGTTCGTCTGTTCTACGCACCAACACCCGCTCAATTTACACAAATGTAAAACAACATGAACTTTTAATATCCAAATTGTCATTTCGTTTTTATTATTCCATTAGCCTGTAACATACAGACAAAGTGAGCAATATCCAACGGCGTGCGTGTAAATACGCTCATGCACTAAACCATCCGATTTCACGTTTTTTCTATTCGATGCATTGGTTTTGGCTTTTGTGTTTACTGACGACTTGAAGGTTTAAATTCTCCTCCGCATTGCCTTAGATCCCAAACGCGTGAAGTGATCCGCGCGACACCTGACTCCCGCAAGGTGCGCAGGCCTTCGTGAGTAAATATTGGGCTAAGCTTTAGGTGTCATCAAAGCGTCCTGCAGCGACTGGGCTCCGAGGCCTTTGACTTTAGAGTGACAAGACGAATGTGCACTTCTATTGTCTTCGGGTTTGGGCACTATTCGAGTATCTGGTTTACTTGAATTAATTTATTTTTTTGATTTTTTGGAAGTACTGCAATAAGCACATTTAGTAGTGCAGTTAGCGATCAAACCAACAGAACGTCTGGCGCTCATATTCAACAAAAGCACCATGTTAGGTTTTCTGTGTGAGGAAATGGTTTATTTTTGGCCTTTGTGCCAGATTTAATGGTAGAATTTTATTGACAAAGCTTTGTGCTTACGGTTTTGATTTACTCCTTGTTCTGGGCTCTGTATGGGAATTATTAGAGTAGGTCCAGGTTGCGTGCATTTGGCCAGGCCGGATCACAGTGAGGCTATATATGCACACTGTGTCACAGTTTTCCACTCCTGACACTTTTACTGAATTTTTGTTCCTGCCATTCAGTCCAAACCTTATGACTGTTTTGGTCTATTCAAACAGAGCCCACGATGAAAACTAACCTCAAACTAGGTCCATATACTGCAGGTAGACCCCTATTGGTCAATGAAACCTTCCACCTCATGTCTGATCATGTCTGGTGATGTTGGTTCTTTGTGCTCCTGCTGCTCACTTGTGCTGAAGGGGAACTTTGAAAAGCAGCGAGCGGACTTCTTTTATAGCCTAAGACCCACTTGGAGCAGCAGAACACGCCTAATGAGGGCGTGCAGCGGTGCCATGTGAAACATGCCAGCTTTTGCAGGCACTGTAATTGCTCGGGACTTACACTAAAAACATGTCTTTGTGTGTCCTCATGTTTTCAGCTTTTACTGTTAATTCATTGTTACATTTAGGGGGATTCCTGAGGACAACGCAGTGTTTTGGACTTGGAGTGGGTGTGTTGAAAAGATCAGATGAAGGGATGAAGTCCTCAAAAGTATGTGACAAACTTGAGCAGCATAAATAGTTTACTGGTGCCCACTCTTCCATTGCCCTTTGCATGGCAGCTTTGTTGTGCATTTAGCAAAATATTTCTGTTTTCTTCCTGTTAATCTAGATGCATATTGAGCAAAACTATCTGTTGTCTTTCCTGTTTTCAAAGAAAAGGAAAGAGTTTTCCCCTTTTACACAAATTCACTGAAATCATATTTTCATGTCCACTTATGCCACATACTAAGATAAGATAAGCCTTTAGTGTCTCACAGTGGAGACATTTGTCTGGGGCATCAAGGGTAAAATTAAAATACACAATTTCATACATCATACAATTCTCAGAACATCCACTCCTCTGACCGAGAGCTACACAATCCACAGAAAAAATAGGCATTACACATAATTCACAACTGCATTGGATACAAACAATTACACACCCCTTTCTTGGCCTTATAGTGCTGTTATTGCACGCTTCCTAATTGGCTTTAGTAAAATTGTTGCAAACATCACTGGGTGTATAATGTAAACCAGAAAATTAAATGTCAGTCATGCACATGTCCGTAGCCTTTATAGTTTAGTCATGTTTAGTCATGTAGTCAAATTTAATACATTGTCATGCCATATCTGATTCCCTTTATTACCTTTATTTTACGTCTAAATTATGTTGATCTTCAAATATGAGCAGTTTCTTTGTGGTTGAGCTGGTTGAGGTGGTTGAGGTGATTTGCATTCTTGGTTTAGTCATTATTCTGTCTTATGTTGTCTCACATCTTGCACATCCTTTTACAGTATAATGCTGATCTTAACCAATATATAAAATATATAAACAACTTAAGATTAACAGTGTTGTTATGCCTAAAGAATAGAATCAGTTATTGTATAGTTACAGTCTTACTACCAAATATTTCTGTTTATGGTGATCATTAGTTATTACAGAAAAAATATCACCCTTATAATATGTCATGTTCAATTACAAATAACAAAAAATGGAAGAGTGTGAAAGCTTTCAAAGACATTTTAAGCACACTGAAAGGTTCAATAGTTATTTGTGCTGAGCACAAATTAGAATTCTGTGGGGTGCCATAGAAATACTTCCATTTTCACCAGTCATGAAATTGTTTGGCCAACATTGTAAGGTAAAATTTGTTCTGCTTTGCACTGCCGTCTTCCTCTAATGCTGGTACTCAGACAGCTCAAACTTCCTTGTTGTTTGGCAGCAGAATTTCTCAGGGCTGGATCTGTTGTCAATTAAAAAGAGAAACCTTAATTACCTTCGAAGCACAGTCTTCAGGTCTCTATCCACGGCTGGTGCTGAATCTTAATATAACCTAGTTGGACATCCGCCCAGAGTATTGCAGAGAATGGTTTACATATGCAAAATTATATTGCGCTTGTGTTGTGCTAAACACAGTTTGAAATAATGTTTGACTTGCATATTCATCAGACAGCCTTGGATAAATGTGAACCATTTTAGACAGCATTTGTGTTCCTATACTCTTGCTGCTCTTCTCTAAAATGCCACGTAATGGAAAAATCTGGAAGGGGATAGTCAAGGTCTCTTATTGGCATTGGTGTGATATTGTTTTTCGACAAAGTAGGAATCAAGGCCCCGGCAGGCTCTTTTTAATATCAGGATAGGGGCAGTGTATGTTTCCTGACAGTCGATCCTTTTAAGATTAATGGTCTTATGAGAACCGTGTGTCTTCTCTCATGAGCCAAACCTGATATCAGTCAGTGTTACCAGTATCATTCCACTGTCCCAGCAAAGAAAACCCCGAAGATGGATTGAATATGAAAGTCACAACATAGCAATGTGCTGTGATGTTGTAACTCAAAAATCCTGGGCAACATGTGCTCAAAAAAGGCTGTAGACAAGACTCAGGTGAATATTAGTATAGTATTACAGTATAACAAAGTCATCTATATGTCTGACAAAATAGGCCTCATTAAAAAAAGAAAAAACATGAAATACATAGTTTTTCTCTTTCTTGATCTTGTTGACGTGGCTGTAGTTGTTAGAAATAATAGAAATAGACAGTAGTGTTTGTGAAATTGTTTTGCTTTTGGTAAACTATATTCCTGTCAGTAATTAAATGTATTAAATGGAGACTTGGAGATGCCATATTGTTCTTCTGTCCAATGTGGTTGCTAACAAAGTAATTACCCCGGTTGGTTCAGTAATTAGATGTATTAAATATTAATCAAATGAAGCTCGGCATACTGGTGTATCCTTCACTCTATTAGTGCAGTGACCTCATTGAACTGCTGCCAGATGCTCATAAATACGTTCCCTTATTGAAAAAGTGGAGCTGATGCCAGTTGGGCTGCAGAGTGGGTTTGTTTTGGGTGTTCTCGACTAAAGCTTTCACTTTGCTCACAAGAGAGAGCGTTGCCTGCTTCCTGAAATACATATGCATTCCCGCTAGTGGTCGTCTGTCATGCCCGAGGTTTGTTGAAAGGTGCAGTACCATGGTCCAGCCTTGGTATAATGCAGACCTGTTTGTCCCGTGTGTGCATTAATCAAATAGATGTGCATATTTGTAAATTGTCAAGGCAGGGTTTGAGTGGTGGAAAGCTGAAAGCAACTCCACTTTGCTGGTAAAGAGCGCAGTAAAGCCTGACTCAGCCACTGTCAGAAACGTAGCCCACATCATTGGTCACTTGCGGGTACGATGCCACTGGCATTTCAAACATGCCTCTGTGCTTTGCACTTGTGAACAATTTCAGAATCCTTTATGTATTTCATCAAGTTTCCAAATTTGGAACGTATCAGCACACAACTTTTTGAAGGGTTATTATGTAGCATCAACAAATTAACAGTGTTGAGCACACAATTGAGGCTCACAGCGTGTGGAGCTGCTCTCCTCGGCAGTGGAATGGGGAGCCAGGGTGCACTCTTGCTGGTGCTGAAATGTCTGACATGTTTGCGTTGAGTAGGGACAGACAGGCCTGTAACCAAGCCTGGACTTGCTGGCCAAGAAAAAGCCCCTCACAACTCCTGTTTTCCCTTAGCTGTATAAGGGCACTGCTTAAGCTCAAATATGTGCTAACAAAGGCTATACAGTAGTCACTGATGCACTGACCTGGACACATGTCATCTTAATGAATGGCCATTTATCGCTCTCAACATATTTCTAATAATGAAGACTAATGTACACGTACACACACAAGCACCCATGCTATTGATGAAGTACAATGTGCAATCACTTGATTTCATTTTGCGGCAAATATAAGGTCATCTATGGCCTGCTGTCATGTGTTGTTGCTGTCAATGCAAAGATGCAAGGTTTGTTCCTAGTGCTTATATAGTATTTAACTCGTCCCATTCAGTCCTGAAACTGTATCGTTCCCTGACCATTCTTATCTAAGCAATCTGCAGGACATTAAGTGTTAATTACAGAAATGTGGAGCAGAGCGCTTGACTGGATCTGCAGGGCGTATTGTCCCAAAACAGGTGCTCATCAGACTCTATTATAAAAGAAGAGGAACTGAGGCACTCTGAATTTGCATCTTTGATCTTTTTTATTATTACTACACGTATGCATTTTGACCCCAGGGTGGCTCCTTGTTTATATTGTGAGGAGTATGTGTGGTTGACAGTTTTGTCTTGCCTCTTTTTGTGTTTGTAAAGACACATGATTGTGAACTGCAATAATATGAGGCTGCTGTAAGAACCAATGTGTTTGTGATCAGGGCCAGATGTGTGCCGTAGGAAAATGTAAACGGACAATCCCCAGCTGCTCAGTGTCAGTGTTGATGTGATTGTATTTAGTTTGTCTACACACCCCTATAATTACTAATTACAAACCAATACCCAAAGTGTACTTTACATAGAAGACAGCCTTTAAACACATCAAAAGACATGTTTTTGTCTGGTATAGTTAAAGAATTGGCGTTCTGTGACACCTCTGGACTTTGACGAAGTAATTTAGCTTGAGGAATGAAGAGAGTTTGGATTGGACTATAGTTCCGGGCTGCTGTTATCAGAACACATTTATAAATGGAGAGTCTGTGTCCTGGAAAGTTGTTGTCAACAAATGTGTTGATAAATCAAAGCCCCCTATTCTAATTCATGTTACAATTATCTCAGAGAGAGGAGAGGCTCTGGAAGGTTTTAAAGTGAGCCCATATGCTGCAGACCACAACCTGCCACCACATCTCCAAAACATCAGCAGAGATGAGTCTCCTGGCTTTAGGCTTCCCCTGTGCAGAAGCAACACAGATGTCCACACAGACATCTTCAGATAGACAATTAACATCAAATAGAAGGACCACTGTGTACTTCCTGGAGCTGAGCAGTTTTTACTTGGCTACATGGTCCATCATTCAAGATCTGCGCACACTATACTCATTCAGCATAATTTGTATTGCATGCTATTTTTAATGCCAGTTTGTTTATTACATGCATGTCATTTACTTCTTTGTCTCTTGGTATTACTTCTTACTATAAGTGCCAAAGTGTGTGTTGTTTCAAATTATATATACCTATTGCAAAAAAGAGACAAAGGCTGAAACAGCCAAGAAGAATGTGCAAATTGTCAAATCAAGAAGTCCCAAGCCTTTTTGTTTGTGTGTGTGTGTGTGTGTGTGTGTGTGTTTCCCCTACTTGTCCCAAGTCCATAAACATGAAAGGAGTTGCATCTGGAAGGGCCTCTGGTATAAAATAATCACATTATCAACATGGCTACAACAAAAAAGACAGTCAACATTCTGATGTATAGAAAGAACCAACTATACCTAAAGGATCCACATGAGAAATGGCTTAGAATGTGGCAGTTGATGCACATGACTCATCTTTGTCTACCTGTGTAACTGTTTTTGTGTCTGTGTGCATGTAGGTCATATGAGTGCCAGTCCCCCCGCAGTGGAGAGGCCTTTCAACGATGAGACAACCAGCTGAAAGTGATACTCCCCTTTGGAGAGTGCTTGACGCAGCCATGCGAGACGTTATTAGCATTCTGCAGTGAAAACGTTTGAGGTAAAGCTAAAAATGGATTTGTCACTGTCTACTTGCCTTCAGAGTCATACTGAACCTTAGCCTGCTGTATTTCTGAACTGGAGCCCAGGCAAGTGCAAGCAAGCCCCGGAAGACAGGGGTGATGGGCCACTTTTAATAGTTTTACTTTGGGGAAAAAAGAGAAATATTCCCCTTTCAAAACCCCTTTTTTATGAAAGCTTTAAAGGGCAGTGGAGAAACGAGAGGTATACAGTTATGGAGGCTTATCTTCGCAGGGCACCTTTAAAGACACAGGGGCATAAAAGTTTTACTATGTGCCTGTCTTCTGTCGGTAGAGCCGCAGAAGTGAAACCTTTGAAACAAACTTTTATACTGCTCTTGACAAATGCACATGGACATAACCACCACTTCTTGTGCCTCTTTCCCTCCTTTTCTGCAGCACAGCTCTCCGGGTCATATCAAGTTCTCAGGTGAAATGCAGATATCCACGATAGCATCAACAAGACAGTGCCAAGCGATGACACGTTTGCAAAATTGGCTGTCGAACCAGGCGTGGGACACGGGTGAGTGACAACACGTAGCTGCTTAGTTCTGTCGTTTGTGCACTGCTGATCGTGGCTCTTCTATACTTACACAAGTAGACTGCTTATAGAAACTCTCTTAGGAGCATTAATATTGTAAATAAGCAGGTTAAGTCAGTAAGTAAGTACTACAATTTCAGATAACCCTACTATTTTCTTATTTTGATCTTGTTTCATTAGTTATTAGGGGGAAACTAGGCAAAACAAAGCGTGACAAACAGAATTTAGACCTTGGAATGAACTCGCCCTATTTGTTTTGGTTTACATATCAACATTATTCGGTATGCAGGTAGAAATATGGGCTTTTAACTATAAATAAATATCTCCGGGACTCAAGTCTGAGCTTGAACTTGACCTAATATGAATATATAAGACCCCTACAGTACACCTCCAGCACAAAACGGTTTTGTGGAATTGTATTCACATTATTATAGTGTGACTGATGAACTAGTTCAAACTAGCTGTTTGATACGGTGCAAATATGCCACCACCTGGCCAAATGAGGGACTTACCCACACAGACTTAAGGCTACCTTTTTCCTTTTTACAGCCGCAATTTACACATAATATATATTACTTAACCCTGTTAATGCAGTAATAATATTAATGAATTTTGTATCTTTTGGATTACAAATAGAACATTTATGTCAATACTAAAACTGTGTGTGCTTCTTCAGTGGTCTGAATTATGTTGGAGGAATGGACTGACAGAGATGCACATTGAGCATATGTTGGGCTTTGACAATTCCTTTAGAGCTGAAGCCAATATCACAATTTCTTTTTACTTAGGAACTTCTAATAAACTTAAAAATGAAAGGCCTATTAAAAAGGCCTTTTAAAATTTGTTTAACTTTAGACTTATTTTTTATTTCTAGGTTTAGCGAGTACAGAGTACAAACTGATTCTGGTTTGTTCTAGAATTATTGATTTGACAAAAGTTATAGCTTTTTCTTTATGTTTTATATGCCCATGAGTTTGAGTTTGAGTTTTGAGAAAATGGAAATAGTGAAAAAATATATATATTAAATGCCTGTAGGTATGTCGGAATTTTAAGAGGTAAATGAAAAATATAAGGGTTATGGAAATCCTAGCTTGAACTTTTTATTTTATGTTATTATTATTTTGTCCAGGAGATGGCAGCAAATGATTATGAAAGAGTTCCCTATAGTCTGGAGTTCTGGGATCTGAAACTATATGTTTGTTAAATCATTCATTTGACGAAATGTAATAATTTTGACATGTTTCCTTATTTCATTCAATTGTACTATAAAATATAGTGCTCATTTAAATTATATACAATATTTTATTAAACTGCGACTAAAAAGATACAAGTGTTGGAACTGGCCACAGGATGGCAGTATTTACACGTGGACCGACCTCTGTCCACCTAAATGCAATCAATGCCCAAAATGAATAAATACTCAACAACAACAACAACAACAACAACACAATGTTTTACTAAACGAGAATAAAACATGTTTGAATAATTTTACAGTCCACATTATTTTTACTCTTATCGCATTAGCCAAGTAGCCTAAATGTAGCTTAAATGTTTGATGTTTGAAATTACAGATGCACAGTCCAGCCTTTTCAGTTCCGATACAATACTTTTGCTTTGTCTTTGTGCCCTTACCAATCTTACCAATAAGCAGGGACTGAAAGTTGATATTTATTTCCTGAACACCAATCAACAAAACAATTATTTAGTTTCTATTTATTATTCAACACATTCATTTACCCTATAACCCTATAACGATAGTCTTTAAAATTTGTATTATCAGTGCATCCTGACGCTAACAAAGACTTACCCCACGATTGTAGTTTGGCTGAAGGAGGCAAAAAAAACGTGACCTTGTATTGTCCTCATTCATCGCCCATAACTTCATTCAATAGTAAAAAATATTTCAGGCAGTGGACACACAAGGATCCACTGGGCCCACATTTAGCTGAGTTCAGGCAATGATATATCTCCATTACCGACGCTGGAGGAGAGAAGTTGAAAAGACGCCTCATGATTGATGTGACATTGCACAAAAAAACATTGACAGCTCAGAACCCATTCCTCATTGGGTTCAGTCATGTCAGCCTTCCCTATTTTTCGCCATCCTTCATATGCTCAAACCGGCGCCCCTCCATCGAAAGTCCCAACAAATGTGCTGACACCGATCCTGTCTCCTCTGCCAGCCTAATTTCATTGCACTGAGGTGTATATATCTAGGGGACAAAAAACACTATATCTCGCTCGGATCTTGACATACAATTGTATTTACTATTTTCTCCTTTCACAAGCCAATAAAGAGGGAGCGGTTATTGCATCAGATTATGTGAAAAAGCGTTTTATGATTTCCAATTTATAACTGGAGACTGAATAATGATACTGTTAAGAGCTGACAGGCCATGATAAATGAAGGCTCATATAAAACATATTTGGAGTGAAGAATGGCTGAGATGAATTGCAATGCTGATACAAATTCATGATAAAGAACCCTAAGAGCCACTAGAAGGCTTAATAATGTGCTATTCATTTTGAAGTGATTTTGCTGGTTAATAAAAGTGCACAAATTAAAAAATATATTTATTGTAGAAAGATGTCTAGGGATATTACCCCCCTCGTATCTTCCAGGGTGGCACTCTTTCGCCCTGTGCAGGCGTTCTGTATCTGAGGAGCTATTATGAAGTCATCAGTTTAGTTCTGTCATTGCTGACTCTGGGGCTTTGGGTGCACCACAATTTAGAATGACTTTTCGCCTCAGCATAAGGACTGTCAACATTCTTCATGCAGACAAAGGCCTTGAATATAAATCCCTGAACGGTCATTCTGGGATTTTTACTTTTTTTCAAAAGTCTGTTTTAAAGCTGTCTATCAATGCACAAAATCAAACACAAAATGCAATATATGAAGTTATAGTTATCTTAAGTTTGGGAGCAGGACCACACCTCAAGCGCACCACCCACTCCCTTCCTCTCCGCCTTCTCATTTTCATGCCCCTCCCGCCCTCATCTCTTTTCTACTTCTCATTCCTTCTATCTTTCTGTATATGTCGGGGATACAAAGCCATAGAGCCGATTGTCCCGAACCGGCCTTCGATTGTCACTTTGTCTATACTATTATTATCATCTTTACACTAATACATTAATATTCACACTGTATTATGAGGTTGTGGTCGTTGCTAGTGAAACAAGATTAGTGCATCTTGTAAAAGTAAAGGTACCGTCCAACTCAAACCCATCTTCTAGTTCAAGTATAAATTCTCTTTTTATTAATCCACAACTCATAGTATCTCATGAATGTCATCGTCCGTTGTCCTCTGTTGCTCAAAAGCTGAATACGACTTGCTTAAGCTATAACAAGGGATCAACCAATATGGGTTTTTTCATGGCTGATGCCTATACCAATATTTTAGAACCCAGAGCAGCCAATGCCTGATAAACTGCTGATATTTTTGGGTAATATAATCATGCAGCGCCTATTGTCACAATTTTCCCCAAAATAAATGAACTCTCTTTATAGTGCTCTACATAATAAAAATACTTAATAATGAAAAAAAATATCAATGGCAATTATTTTTAGACATCTGCAACCTGGTTTTACTACTTACCAATAATGGACCAGTGTAGTGTCATCTTTGCCCAAAAGTTTTAAAATAAAGCTTTATGTATTTCTTTGCTGTAAATGTATGGCCAATCGCGATACTCCAAAAAGAGTAAATATCGGCCTGATATATTGGTCAACCCATATATATCGGTCTATTTCTGGCTATAACGTGTGCCTGTACAATGGTAAAACCTTAGCATACCACTAACAGGTAAAGGGATATTTTACGCCCAGACTGTAAAGGATTGGATCAAAAAAAGAAGCTGCTGTGTGTATTGGTGACCATATTAAGCAGGTGGTCGAAAATGCTATGTCTTATTAAGACTGTATAATTAAATGTAGAGTCACTGCAGTCAACACGGTTTTATCTTAACCATACAAACGTGATTGCAGTTATAGAAAAGTGCATTATTGGCACTATTGTCTAAACAGATGGGCAACTGTTAGAACCTTCATTAAGTATCTATACATCGCTCAATAAGACGGTCTATTCAGTCCAGTGAATGTGAAGCAAACCCATGGTCAAGTGGTGAACTGTTTAAATTCCTGGTCAAGGACTAGACTCTACATATGCTGGTAGTGGACTGCTGCTATGTGAAATATCTGCAGGCTGCTTTTCAGCGCAACATAATAGTAAACTGTTAATGCACCAGATACAATATCCAGCACGCTTTCTTTACAATATTCGTGTCTCACCAGACCTTTTCCCTACCAGGATCAACAGCTTTCTGAAAAACATCATTGTGATTGAAAAGAAGGTTATGGGTTTATTTATTAGAAGTATGAAGTACTATAAATGTGATATTGAAAACAGAAATACACAGATTCCACACATCAAGGGCAAATAATAGGCATCCTTCAGGTGGTGCATGAGATACGCACACAGGCTCATAAAGCATAACCTGTTGTCAATTTGTTGCTCGGGGCGATGCAAAAAGCAGACCGCCTTGCACCCCATGTGACTGTTTGTTTTTCCAGACAACACACACATTTGAATTATAAAAGTGCAGCACTAATGAGAAAATGTAAATTAGTGCAAGGAGCATTAGACCTCCATTTGATGAAGAAGAAACAGAGGTGAGATAAATTAGCTGGGATCGTGTCCACGGTGACACCTTGGGGATGCATGAAGTAGGACAGCATTGTTAGAGAATAAATGGACATGTTAAGAGGGCAGAGAATGGAGTGGGGATACATGGAGCAATAGTTGACCCTATCTAGGATGGTCGGCAGAACAAAGGCAGGGCATATAAGACTGCTTTTTTAAATAAATATATACTTTTCCACTTTAGATGTACAGTAATATTAGTTTTAGTGGCACCTTAGAAGCATAAGGTGGAAATAGGTACCGTATTATTTTATTTCTACTGGTGGTAATGAAATCAATTTATGTTTATCAAGATTTATCTTTCAATTATGTAATGTCTGTTATAGCTTTGTACCTATTGGCTGCAATAGTAGTATCCATGGTTTTCTGAGTGATGAAAATCTAGTACTGTTGCAATTAACAATTTAAAACTTTCGAAAGGGAAAAAATTCTCAAGATATCACTTATGATGATAATAGTTACAAGAGTAGTTGTATTAATAAAGAAAGTGCTTTTTATAGTTTATAGTTTTATAGTCAGTTTTATACTTATTTTTCTACTCACATGACATTTCTTTAAACTCAAGACATTTTGATATTATGGCCTTTTTAAGAATTTTGCCCCAAAATGGGAGTGATTTGGGAGTGACTGAGGAATGCTTGACACTGCATGGCAAACAAACGGAGGCCATAATAGTAAGACAGTTAAGAAGACCTATAAAAATTGCGCTTCTTCCGCTGGATATCCCCCTCCTTGAGATGGTGATGATCTGTGTTCACCTGATGGTTCCGGACATAGGGAGGGCTAAGCTCTTGACAACCTCTTGAAGAGAGCCTAGCAACAACCTTATCCCTGTGGACACCCACGCACTGGCACCCGCAACCAACCCCCCCCAGGCCTCCCACAGTTCAGTCCTTGGTGAAGACACCAAGCCAATAGTGAACAACAAGCTTTGAAAGGGTCCCGGACTAGCCTTTGTGTGGCCCCTACTGCACATGGCCATTGTTTACACAGTCTTTTAACGCTGTATGTTTTCTTGTCCCTTAATTGCGTTGGCCTCTGCTGCCCCTTGGTCAATCAATACCCTATATCCAATCACATCGACAACTCAGTCAAATAGTCAGCAAGGCCAGGTGATGACTAGCTCTATACCTAGTTGTGTTTTCAGTGATAATCTATTTAGATCTATCTTGCTATCAGGCTTTCTAGCCATGCTGCTTTCTGTTTAACTAGCCCATATGTCTGTGTGTTTTGGGGAGGGTGTGCCTGTGTCAGCTGTCTGGTTTGCATTCTGTATTATGTATAATAACTTTGGCCAGCTGATTCACCAATTAGGGCCATCAAAACAATTTTGGTGACCCTGGCCTTGGAAAGGGAAAGCGAGTTGACATGCCGCGAGTATGTGAGACCAAACACATTAATCAGATGAGGTCTAACCCTCTCCTGTGTCCAATTCAGCAGTGATTCTCTAGTGCAGTAACACGGCCATGTTTAAACAGAGCATGACTTAATTATCTTTTTGTGTACTTTAATAAGGAGACATCCGAGTGTTTGATGGCGGAATAGCATGCAGTGATATTATCCCCTTCATTTAGTGTAATTAAAACATAAATAATTAAACGCCTCTAACAAATGTAACTGGTATGCAAATGTGATGTATTAGTGTGTGGTATAAGAGGGATTTTTCTTTTTTTTCTTTTTTTTTGCTAAATGGATAGCGTTTAAAGTTGACCTTTGGAAATGTTAGTTTGAATGCAATGTGATGGTGCTGTTTAATTTGAAGAGGTACTTATCTCAAAGTCAACATCTTACTTCTGTTTTCCGGACGTGCACTCATTCACTGTATATTAGGCAGTAGCCTGGCAACCACACGAGTAGGGCCATAGCAAATGGATATGTTTGCAGTATGACCGTGCTCCTTGCCACTGACCCTGGCTGCCATTTTGTTTCTGTCCTGCAAAAGTGTCAGTGCTAAACGGTACCTTGTCTCAGCAGGTGGGCCAGGATGGAGGGCCACGAGGATACGGTCATCAACCCCACACTGTTCTCGCCTGAGTAATGGGCCATTAGGACGGCTGTGTGTCCTGTATGCGTCTCTGAGATAAAAGACATAATTATTTTAAAGAGGTAGGATGTGTTGGTGCACTCTTTCACAACTGGCCTGCAGAGCTCAGATCTACTGCACCATTCCACCATTAGGGGGCGACAGACAGTTGTTTTGTCAGTGAATGCCTTGACCCAAGTTCACACATGCTTTTCCCATATTTTGTTTTCTGAAAAGTTGAAGTGCCTCAGTTGTATACTTGTTTAGATATAAAAGATAGTTTATTCTATTCATTCTATTAAAGTTAATTGCACCACATTTAAGAACATTTCTTGTATGAACTTGTCAATGCCATTCACAACAACAATTTACAATTACAATTACTACCATTTTAGTTACATTTAAACATTTGAATAGCAAATTAATTAAATACCTTGATGATATAGCTAATGCGCATCTTTTCTGGACAATTAACATTTTAGTGCATTGCATAGTATCATGGTAAACAGAGAGGAGGCAATTTATAAACATTTGGCTTGCTAATAGATGGAGTTGTCCTTTTCAGTCATGCTTTGTGACTTCCTTTCGCTTTTCATAATTCTAGTTCAAGAGAGACTTGCCATGCTGTCAATGGAAACGTGGATAGCAAATTTGGAGTGTTTTTATATCAACTAAAAAAGATTGCCAATTAACGATGAGTTCATTCATTATTTGCCCTTGGGGTTTTTTATTCCTCAATTGCTATCACCTTATAAAAGCATCCTTTTAGTGGCAACAGAATAGGAGCCCATTTTTGTGACCTCCTAATGCATTTCCATCAATCTTCACAGCCTCAAAAAAGTTTGAATCTCTCCACAAAACATGTTAATTGCTATCAGAGACCCGGTATAAAGAACATATCTACACGTTAATTATCCAACCCATCTGCAGGGAGCCATTGAAATTACTAAATTGTGTTAATGTAATTGTGTTCTCCTTTTCGTCTTTCATTTTGGACACATTGTTAATCAAAAGGCTTCAGAAATGTGCAGATGGGTAATCCTTGTGTGTGCATGGAGCAGCCTGGTTCAAGGTGAGGTGTTTCATGTCCCCAAGCCCTTCTGTTCACCCCATTGTGCCGCTAAGGTGACATATCCTGACAGGCTTATACTCAAACAAGACACACACCCACGGCAACTCGGGCACCCCAAAATCTGCCTCTGCCCGCCACCACAGGCACAAAACAGGCACAAAAGGCTGGCCTTCACTGTCTCATTGCAAGTTACTTTGACACGGTCTATAATGTAGAGATCTAATTCTCAGACAGGTGTAGTGCTTACTTTAGGGGAGAATGGACTATTCTGGGCGAGATTTCAAAAGTAAGTTTCAAGTGGAGGAAATGCTGCTTGACTTTAAAAGTATTTGGGCTGTATTTTTAATGAAGAATGTAACAATAGTAAGTTTTATGTAAATTAAAGAATATAGGTCAATTATGTAGTGTGAGCTAAGAGCCAAAATAGTTATGTGGGTGTGGAACTAGATCTAGAACAATATAGTGACTTACTGGACCATAGTTAAATACGGTAGCTACAAACCAGACAAAATACATCATGTTTTATTTTATATTTTGTGCGATCGCAGGGGTTTACCTGGCACCTCACAACATTCTATAGGACTATTATATTTAATTAAGGCAGAAATCAGTACTTTTAGAGCAGGAAAAATAATTGCAATTTTAAAAGTTGCAAATATATAGCTTGCAATTATTTCGATTATATAATGTCCTCTGAAAACATTTATGAGCAAAATGTAAACCCTGACTTTTAGACCTCTGCAAACAGACCTCTGAAATCCAAGAGTTTCTTGTATCCGGTAAAACTACATATTTCAGTCCTCTTTCAAAAGTTTATCCTTCTGAAAATATTTCAAATCCTAATTTCAAAACGTGAATCACAAACATGCGGTTTCTTGTAATGAAGCAAGTTTAGAGAATTAGTCACAAATAAATATATCAAGTTAACCATGGGATAGAGAAACTGTATCTTGGCCTGAATCTGGAAGTCTTCACATCATCACATCACTTTATAGAATCTAAAAAAGACCAATATAGGGTTTAGTCGAAAGAAGGGGATAATCTTTGGACTAATGCCAACAGAAGTATTCAGTATCAGACTAGGCTGTGCATTACTGCGGATGGGGCCATAAATCTGTGCAGTATTAATAAGAAAAAGACTCAGTTGTAGTCATCTGGACTCTGTTCTGACTCTCAATCAGTGGACTCAATACACTGAATGAGAATGACTCTTGGATGAGAGTCGAAACGTATTGTTTTTCTAAAACAGAGTCCAGATGACAACAACTGACACTTTTTCTACAATGGAACACTCCTGGACGAATGAGGGATTACACCGACAACTGTAAATGAGAGTATTATGATTGTTTAAGTAAGTTTTCTTTTTTCTAAGTTATCTGTTTTTATTATATACTTCTGTGCCTAATCTGTTTCTGTACCTAATCTTCGTGGCAACAATGGAATTTCCCCATTGTGGGACAAATAAGGATGATCTTATCTTATCTTATCTTAGCTCACTGGTTACATCTGAACTAGAGAATCTACCAGAAAGAACCAGTACCTTTGCAAATGTATATCAATAAACCTATCGTTTAGATTTTTTAAATGTTGTTTTGAGACTACATACCTATTTTTTGATTTACTTTATGCTCTTTGGAGGTAAATTCTACATTTTGGTCCCATGGCCATAAAATGTGCTTTATGGAGTATATTTCCTTAGACTTTTTTACCTCTTTCAATTAGTGGCACAAAACAAAATCAAATCAAATGTGATGACACAGACGCACTGAAATATCTCGCATGTACTCTCTTGGAATATTTGAAGACGCGTATGTAAATGGCAATGTCTCTTTCAATAAGAACAAGTTTGTGTGAATATCACTAGGAGTAGTTGCGCAAGAGTCATATAAACATTAGGTTGTTTTAAAATACTTTATACATTGTTATAGTAAAAGCTTGTGATTGAATTTTCATTTCAAGAGCAGATACCTGCACATTTCACATATGTTTTAGACATTTTACCAATGGATTTTTTCATTAATCTGTTTTACTGTTGTGAATTGTCTGTCAAGGTTAAACATTACAAAGTAAGATAAAGGTTTTATCAAAATACATTCATAGTAAACACTATAAAAAATCTGACACCCTTCAGTCTTCAAGCGCTATACTGAAGAAGAGTTTTTAGTGAGACAGAATAAACCACTTTCATTCATGCACTTTATTGGGTTCAATTAGCTCCACAGCCAAGCAACACTCCTATATTCTGTTCTTTTCTTTGCAAACTCCATGCAGGTTTCTGCTTGCATCGATCGCCATTTCTAAGCAAAGAAGAATAATAATTACTTTTTACTTCCTGTTGAAAATGTCAGCGTTCTTGTCTCGAAATGAATGACCGAGATTGGTGTGTCATGTTACTGTAGATTTGCAAGAGAAATAACCTTGAGACAACCCTCTTCTGCTTCAGGTTTTGTCCATTACATACTATTAAAATACGAGAATATATTCCACTTTTTCCTATTGAGACATTGCTGAAGGTAACAGTCAATACCTCTATGAAGCTTTTGAATCTTTGCTCAAAGCTATTGTGTGCAGCTAGTGTAAAGGCAAGGACAAGACGGGCCATCTGGTAATGATTTGTCCTTGATTTGTGATACATTTGATTGTTTTAAAGCTTGATGGACCTCTGAACACTAAAGCTATGCATTCTTTACCTTTGTCATATTGTTCGATATACTGAGACTGGTAACTTTCAGTGTATTTTTATTATCTAAAGCAGACACTGGGCAACAATTCCATAACTTAACATGGATTTAAAATGGGAAATGTGCACTTTACCACTCAGCAGCCCATAGCCGAACTAACCCAGTCAAGTGACTTGTTTCCCTTACAGTGGAAAGGAACCCTGGCCCTTTTGTACCCTGCCATTAAAAGAGAAAACAGCTTCACAGTAATACACCTGGTCTCAGCTTTACAATTTGATCTCTGTAATTTACAGCTTTTACGTTTGAAGGATCCATCCATTATTCTTTATTCGCCGCTTTCCCATCAGTGGTTATAACATCCACATTAGATGCCCTTTCTAATGGTACCTGACTCAGCCGACATACAGTTAAGTGAAAATTTTGATTGCAACAATTGTCCATTAGTGTTCAGTGCTGACAGCTTTTACAATGTGTAACCTTGGCTGGGGCATTTGCTTTGTACCCACATACCACAGGGCTCAAATGCTCACAGAATATGTCAGCTAAGTACAGTAGCTTTGGCCCTTAGCCGCTGTTGCAGAGTTTGCAAACAGCTACTGTATATGGCTCTCCAAGGCCAATGACTGTCCTTGCACCACATGTTCAGCACTGCAAAATAGGTATTCAAGTTATTCATGTCAAGTAATACCTACAAAACTCTTCCATCCAGTCCATCAATCTGTTATTTTAATGGAAATACCTGACCTCTCATGAATGCTCCAAAGGAACTTTTTTTATACTACTTGGTTGGCACTTTGACACCACTTTGAAGCAGTTGTTTCTCTTTTCCTCTTCTTCAGGAGGTAACAGCAGGGCATCAGTGTTAACTCTGCCGCCCGATACTCCATAGCTCATCCAATTCACAATTCATTATTGTCATTGAAGTTTTTGTTCATATCCGAAAGAGCAACTATTCACTTAAAGCTCCTGAAGTTCGTTTAGATGTGGGAAAAAATACAACTAAGCCTTTTCTACTGATGGGATGGCTATCATCATGTATGAATCAAGTGAGCCCTCAGCTTTAATTGAACTTTTTAAGTGTATCTTCCGTGAAAATCAACCCAATCTTAGTATTTATGCGTAGAACAGCTTTGCCTCTTATAGCTTCTGTCAAGTGGGCGATACATTAAAACTTGAACTGATTGATTTCAGGATGCCATGCCATCACAGTGCTTTCGCAGGCCTAACTGCGAGTGAAGTATCTTAGTCATCAGGCTTTAGGCCAGGGATTGATAATAGCTTGACCGACAGGCCTATCTTACCCATCCTTTTCAGGGGGTCTTGTATTTAACACCAGTAGCACTTGTGCTAAATCTCAAACAGCACAAGTGTATTCACTGAGCACCTAAGTGGAAGGCTTTTCTCTGCTGTGCAACTCATGAATACATTCCAACTCTAAGTAACTGCTTTGTCCTAATGTGGAATTCAAACGAGCTATGAGGCCAATTTATTTATTTGTATTCGCTGCGTCTTAGCGCTACTCTTAAAGGCGGAGAATAATCTGTCTTTCATCAGCGAAGTGGCCCCGGCACAAAACCACAACTAATGTATTCACTATTGATTGATAGTCGCTGCTCTACCAGGCAACACCTTCATTATCACTCATAGATAGCAGGCTGCCCACAATAAAATCATTGTCTTGATTTAAGTCATCCAACCGCAGGTGCCAAAGCCGCGTAACCTTTGCCTTTTCCGCGCGCTTTCTGTCAATTTGTTGCATTTTTGCGCAGATCATTTTTCAATAATTATGCATTTAGTTAGATGGGTGTAAATAAGCAATATTTCTTGTTGTTTTAAACTTTGTATTTTATTTTATTTAAAATTATTTTCATAGTAATATTTCAAAAACAACAAATACAGGTTCTATGCATTTCATGGAATAACTGCAGCCTAGCTCCTTGGGTTATTGTAATTGTATATGAACTTAATCTAAAATGAACCTGTTCAACATAGTGCTCACGCGCGCGCGCGCACACACGCGCGCGCGCGTTGTTCCTTCATTTGGGTCTTTCGGAACATATAATGTCCGTGTCTAATGGTGTTAATAATGGCGTGCTGTCGTCCGTGGCCTTCGCCGCTGTCCTTCCCGTCAGCAGTACGTCAGATTCACACAGTAATCATCACGTGTTGGCTGTGCGCCTCTGGGGACCTGACTGGCTCCTGAATATTGAATGAATGACAGTGACCTCGGTTATCAATCACTGTATCTTCGTATCTAATGTAAACGTAACTGTGGCGTGTATAACATGCCACATCTGCTCTCTTGGTTGTGTCGCGTCTTGGTTACCAAGCGATTTATTAGTGCGCCCGGTGTGAAGATAATAGAGTGCAATATAAAGATCAAGCGGCAGCGCTTCCATAGTGTCACAATTATCTTTTAAATAGACCGATGTAACATTGCAATTCACATACGGAGTAGCCTACAGTTTCGAAATCAGCCCAGACTGATCCACACGAGGCTAAAGCGTGAAGAGTAGTGTTGTTTGCGCTCAAGACCAATTTATTGCCGATGAACATATGGCCAATATTTTGTCTCACGTCACAGCGAGGGAGAAAACAAACAGTGCAATGTCAGCGAGTCAGCTACAGAACGGCCACTTGGCCAGCTATGCAAACGCTCTCCGACAATATGAGAAGAGGGGCTTTCTGGGTATATAAAGCACATCAGGCTTATCTGTGCGCGCACTTCTGGTCCACATTTGGAGATATATTATTAACTGCAGAACGCGTGCAAACCTCCCGTCTATAGGTAAGCACCAACCTTAGTTTGGTTTTGGTTTGGTTTATATACTTGGTCTTTCTAATGTTTTAAATATTATCACCATTCTATTACTCGAAGTTATATTATTACTGCGCACTCTTGGAGAATTGGCTGGACTTTGGCCTGAAGCATCCACCCACTACTTATTTGCATTCTGTTAGAAACATGCCAGCCAGTTCAGTTGGCCCACTTCACTGTATGTTCAAAATTCTATAGATATATGAATCATACAACTTGTAACTCATATTGAATAACCTGGGAAGATCTCTTTCTGTGTTCCGAATATAGGTTTGTGATTGAGGGGTCTAATTGGTGCACATCTTGTTGTTTCTTAAAGGCACCAGTAGAGATCGCTAGAGCTCTACAGATGTCAACAGCTGTTGGTGTTATGACTGCACTCAGGCACAGGCTGTCTTCTAAGAAGCACTCTGTGTCTGTACTTGTGCCATCCACACTTCTCTTTATTTGTTTATGTACTAAATATCACAGGCGGCAGTGTGTTGTGCACGCACCAAGTTACGGTCACTGTTCTACACAAATGAGATGTGATTAAAAATTAATCAAGCCTCCTGCTATAGACACTGTAGCCTACAAGATGTTATGCCACTGAATGGCATGAAATTCACCGTTACAAATAAACTGGTGGTTTAACAAATAAAAGCAACTCCTCGGGCTATGGCGCGATAATCTGCTCGTGACGTGTTTGATCATTAGCGAAATGGACATAAATAAAAGCCGTTTACCCGGGAGGGAGATTTTCTGTTCAAACCCAAACGGGTTCCAACATGATTTCTACCCGCGAGGCAATTCTCCCCAGGCCACGGCTTAGCCCCCATAAATAACGCGCTCCGGATTTACCTGAATATTCTATATAGGTTTTAATCATAGACGGAGGAAATCGCTCTTGTCACTCTGTACATTTATCAGGAGCGCCCTGGAGCAGTCGGGGTTACCTTTATCAAAGCCCAACTCTACGCCTCAGGCATCCAAAAGCACTGAGAGCCTGCGATTAAAAGAAGCCAATGATCAAACATTATTACACATTCTCCCGCGGCATTCTTATTTGTGCATTCAATCGGAAGATTTATTTAATCAAGAATATAAAAAGCTCTTTCTCTAGTTATTTGGGAACAATCGTGAGCATGCTTTTTTCTTTTTTTTTCTCTTTTTTTTAAGAAGGGAATCATAATTAATCAGACGGTGGCGCTTTTGGGGGGTTCATCCGAAGAAATTAATTGTTTTTGGATGACGATATTGTGCGGTATACCAAATCTAGGATGAAGAAAAAATGACACCACCCAGCTCTGTTTCTTAAAATGTTTTAAATGGCAGTACTGGTGATAGCGTAATTACAGCCACCGTTGATCATATTTAAAGGTTATTTTTACGCACAAATCCAAGAGTGCAGCAAAGACATCCTCTAGTAGATTTTCTCCTATGCGTTTTGGGGTGTCAACTGGACTCAAACAGGACTGGATCTGTGGGAGAAGCAGCGCCCTGCTTTGTCCTTTAAATCCTGATGCATCTGCTGCTGGAGGCCCCGTGCGTCAAGCCACAATCACAATAAACACTAACGCTGCTAAATCTGTCAATTGAGAAGAAAAGGTATAATACTATGCAACAAGCTAAGAGTAATAATTGTAATAGGCCTAATTGTTTAGATTAGACTAATTAATATGTGAAAAATATATAGGCCTGTGTCACAAAATTATTACAAATAATAATAGCCTACAGATAATAATAATAATAATAATAATAATAATAATAATAATAATAATAATAATAATAATAATAATAATAATAATAATAATAACAACAACAAAACAACAACAACCACAATAACAATCACAATAACAATAATAGTAATAGTAATAATAATAATAACAATTTGTCACATAAATAAAACCTACAATAATAGCTTCAATGTGCCGGCTGAAGTAGCAGTGCGTCTACAGTCAGAGCGAAAAGGTGCGCGGCCTGTTTGAACTACCTGAGAAAGTAAACAGGTAAACACACAGTGATAGGCTCTCCACGTGGAGGATGTGCACTCCACTCCCTGCACACGTATACCCACTGATCAAATAACCACCCCAATAAACTACAATCCTATACCATGTTCTAACGAAGGCTTCCTGAGACAACCCCCTACTGTAAGTCAGAGAAAGGGACGTCCCAGGCGTCTTCAGTGGTGCGTGACAACTCGGCAGTTTTTTTGCGTTCGGATGCGCTGGACGTCGTTTTCTAAGCCGTGCATTACTTGTTGTGGTTCAGGTCAGTAACCTCTCACTCGCTTTTAGGGGATCAGCCGCTGCTACTTTGGCCATATGCGTTAAGCTCAATGGACTCTTTGTGGCTTGTTGTGATTATTTCTTTCAGGAGCTCGTGAAAAATGTACCACTGTTTGTAAAGACAGAACGGAATCAACAAAAAGCACATTATACATACAAAAACAGAAATGAATGCGTAAGATTTTTATTTGCAATTGATACAGCCAATGCATTATTATTATTATTATTATTATTATTATTATTATTATTATTATTATTATTATTATTATTATTATTATTATTATTATTATTATTATTATTATTATTATTATTATGTCTGCTGGTAATGGTAATTGCGTGTGTATGTGCGTGCACGCGCGAGTGAGATGAAGGACTTTCCTTAATATTGTGGAGGGATCCTGGAATTGAATGAAGAGATAGTCCATTGAAAGCGGTTGAATGCCATGACAACTCGGAACAAGCTCAGATTTATTCCAAACAGTTAGAAAGCATTGTGCGCGGGGCGTCAATCATCTATTATTTCGGCCCTGAAATAAATGCAAAAACTGCGAATGCACAAAAGCTTCCAACAGGAGCCGGACATTTGTCTACATTTCCTCCTTTGTCTGCAGCTTAGCAATCGGTTTGTATTTGTGTTTGGCCTGGTCCGACCACCCAGGATGCGCAGGGGACTTGGTCAAAAAAAGCTGGAAACATTGTCACCCACATCACATACTGGATAGGGCGCGAGAGAGGGAGGAGAATGAAGGGAGAAAAGTCTTGAAGGGAGGCGAAAATAAAGTAAGTAACAATGATACTGCTTTTTCAACAGACAGGGAGAGTGACATACCCAAGATGGAATACATTTTAGGGATTCTGCAGGAGAAAACAATAACTGCTACACTGCCATCATTCAAAATTTAAGATATAACATTGTTAAACACAAGTTACATTGTTTATGAGTAACGTAACCTATTTGTCTCCGTGCGAAGATCCGTAATTTTCACATAATAATAATAATAATAATAATAATAAATTATTATTATTATTATTATTATTATGTAAATAATAATAACAATAATGATGCATCATTTAATATGTCATGTCGTCCCAAATTGTCATTTCATCTTAAATACAATTGCAAACAGTCCCAGCCTCTTGCCTTAAGCCACGGCGAAAATATTGACACAAAAGGTTTACATAAATTATCTGCTATATTCAACAATACCCTAACTCAAATGATCCAAGTTGTTTACAATGTAATCATCATCATCATCATCGAATCTGAAATCTGGTTTATATATCGAATATCTACACCACATCGTCACTTTCTTAAAACGGCCTTTTAAAGTATTGTGTGTCTAAAGCTACTTGGAGGTTCTTTGTATGTAAATAGGGTGTAAAAAAAGGCCCTCCCCGTCTTTGTAATTAATTGACACGTTATACCACTCATCATGCTCTGAAGCACCAATGGTAGAGGCTCGGATCTCCCCAAAACCCACAATTTCACATCTGCAAACACTGTCTTCATCCACTTGACTCCTAAGACCCGCCCACACGTGGCCAACCTTTCGCGTTTTTTAATGCTTTTTCACTGCAGGTTCATGTGTTGAGACCAACCTTATATGGACTGATCGGACAAGGTAATGGCTTATTTCCCTCCAGCACCCAGCAGTAGCACAGTATCCATGAGCTGCATATAGCACTTGAGCCACTTTGGCATCCTTCCTGGACTTACAGGCACTGAGACCCACTGCTCGTACTTCGCCTAGGCGATGGTTATCCTTCACAGTGGCGGCTTTCACAGTACCTCAGCGTAGAGCGAGTCTTCCTCTCTCGGTTGCTCCTGAAACATTGCCTCTTCTTCTTTTTGTCTCCAAACAGCGGATTCTCCGGCGAGCTGCTGCAGTCGCAACTTTTTCCCGCATCTTTCTCCCTCAACAGAATATGTCGTTGACCAACACAAAGACGGGCTTTTCTGTAAAGGACATTTTGGACCTTCCCGACACAAATGACGAAGAGGGATCTATCACCGGAGCGGAGGAGGACACGGAGGGCTCGGAGACCACATCCACGACAAAAACCACTGGAGTTTTGGTGCAAAGTCCTTTAGAAAACGTTCAGAGCCTTCCGTTAAAAACACCATTTTACGACAGTAGTGACAATCCTTACACGCGATGGCTTGCTACTACGGACAGCATCCAATACTCATGTAAGTGACCTCTTAATAATTTTGCATCTTTAGTGTTTAGTACCTTTTTACCACGTTATGCTTACATAGGGTTGGCAGCCTTCAATATCCCACCCAAAGGGTGCACTTGGGTGGGCATCCATCTGCATGCATCATCAAACTGTGCGGTCCTTTCCTTACGCACGTATAGTGTTAAGGCTCATGTTCACATTTGTATCTTTTAAACAAAGTGTAAGGTTTAAGATGGGTTAGCTGGTTTGTTAGGTGGAAAGTGTGGGGATTGTATAGGAGTGCATTCTGTGGGGATTTAGGGGCAGACAATGCACGTGTGAATGCTTCACTGGTTCTCCTTTAGCTGGGATTTGGTCTCCTCCACATTTTACTGTTAAAATGAACAAAGTCTTTGAAATAAAATATAGACTAGGCTATGTAATTATTTTAAGACAATGTGGTATAGTTTCCATTTTCAACAGGTTACATTAACTTTGTATTGGTAATAACATGACCAACATAACATTTTGACAGTGCTTGTTTCCTTTCTCGGTGCAGTACACGGCCTCTCTGCGAGTTCTCATGACTCCGCCAAGTCTCCGGAGCCGTCTGCGGACGATGAATCCCCGGACAACGACAAAGAAACATCCAGCAGTGGCGGCAGCGATTCGGGCAAGAAACGCAAAAGGAGGGTGTTGTTTTCCAAAGCGCAGACTTACGAACTGGAGCGCCGCTTCAGACAGCAGAGATACCTGTCCGCCCCAGAAAGGGAGCACCTTGCGAGCCTGATACGCCTCACCCCGACCCAGGTCAAGATATGGTTCCAGAATCACCGGTATAAGATGAAGAGAGCCCGGGCCGAAAAAGGTATGGAAGTGACCCATCTCCCCTCTCCCAGGCGGGTGGCTGTCCCTGTCTTAGTCAGGGATGGAAAACCGTGTCACACTCTTAAAGCTCAGGACTTGGCGGCCACTTTTCAGGCCGGGATTCCCTTCTCGGCGTATAGTGCCCAATCACTCCAGCACATGCAGTATAATGCGCAGTACGGCGCGGCCACGGCACAGTTCCCCTCAGCACATCACTTGGTGCAGACGCAACAGTGGACTTGGTGAGATAAATTATAGACACTTGCTTTTGACTCTTTGGAGGCGCAAAATAGGGTGTGTCACCAGAAGCAAAGATAAAGAAAACACAAAAACAAAGAGACATTACATTTTGCAGCTTGACTCATATATATACTCCCATTTTTATCGGGGCTCATGTGTGCGCCGTGTTTACATGTTTTCGTTAAGAGAACTGGCTTCAAACATCTCCCTTATAGATTTTATTGAAATTGTCAATGCTCTTCTCGTGAACTTTTTTTTTTGTAATTGTGTGTTGGTTGTAGAGATGTTTTTTATTTTTTATTTTTCATTTTGTTTGCCCATTCTGTCCCTTCGTGTTCGGCACGTACAAACCACTTTATTATTATAGATAAAATAATTTCTTGCTTCTTTTATGGACCGAAACATATTTATGGCCATGAATAAACATTGGCAACTTTTCAGCTCTTATTCTTATTGTTTTTATTTTCTGTAAATAGGTTTTGGGAGCGCTCGGAACGTCAGGTCTGGTACTTAAAAGAGGTTCCCAGTTTTGAGAAAGATGGAGAATTCTTGTAAATAATACTGTGGTTGGGAGATGACTTATGATTTTTTTAAAAATACCTTTTTTAATAAAATGTGTGCTTCTGAGTATATAAGTGTCTTGAGCTGCTTTTGAAAGGCGCAGGAAAACATTGTCAAACGCGCGTTTTGGCACATAATTGGTCTTAAATCTCTTGCGCACTTAAACCCGTTTTCGAAAAGGCTAAATTAATCCCGGGTATATATTTTGACAATCCCAACACGCCACTAATAAAGAACCCAAAGTCATTCAGCAGTGGGACTAAAACCCACTCACTTAGCAGAAGAGGGCTCCACCACATAAGAAGCCCTTTGAGTGGAAAGCTCTCCTTTTTGTCAGCGTCCATGGCTCACACGGCCTTGGCACATGAGAAAATCGTTTAATGCAATAACTTGTTTTTGTTAGGCTATATATAATGAAGAAGGAATAATCAATGACTCTCTTCGCTTCTTTGTAACGACCAGGGCACGTGAGATACATACGCAGTAATGTAAACAGCAGTAATTGTGTATGGAATGGATCCAGCATCAATAATATTACATCGGCTAAAACGCATGACACATATGTAGACCACTGGACAGATTGCTCGCAGTGCACACACTCCGCACGGTATCTTGTGTAAATATGATAACAGTTGAAAAATCCATGCATTTGTCCCACACACAATCTCCTGACAGATGCTAGAGTTGCCCCTATCACCGGCAAGCAAACATCTAAATTAGGCGGATTTGCTAATTATTTACAGAATTGACTCTCAAGGGGCTACTGCTTTTGTACGCACAAAGGCTTCTGTGTTTTACCACTGGTTGAGCGTGTAGGTCAAGGCAATCACTGACTTACAAATGCAAAAATACAAGAAAATATATTTATGACTGAGCACCAATTGCATACATTTATTTTGTTCGTTGTTTTCTCTCTTTTTTCGTAATATTTTAGCTAAAGGGTTTACATATTAAAATTATAACTCACGTGCGAGCCAGATTTTTACAGGGACGCTTCAGTAAAAGATCCGGATAACACGTTATTGCGCGTAAAAGTCGTGCGTAAAGACACACTGCGGCATATGCGTAAAAGTATGACTATGAGAGTTTGTCAACTCTGTTCAGATTAGGGAACATGTATCCTTGGGGTTTTGTCCTGCTTGTCAGTCCGTGCCATTGTGGTGTTTGCTCCACGCGTTGTGTCCCATATGGGCAGCTGGACTGTGACTACAAAAAATGAGGATCTCTTACAAAACCCCAAATTGTATCGAGCTCTCAAATAAAGCATTGTTGTCTCTGAAAGAAAAACGAATTAAAAATCAGTGCTATATCTACCCGCGTCTGGAAAAGAGGCCCTATTCACGGACAACAGGCAGTCCTTCTTCCTTATAGAACTATCCCAACAACAGCCTTCTCATCACTGTTTCCCCTCACCAGTCAAAGGCCGACTTTTTCCGCTCTCCAAAAGTGTCTCGTCACCGCGCAAAAACTATTTTTAAAACTGGGCATCGTTTTTGACGTGTTTGCTTTGTGTCACATTGAATTCCACGCGCGTTTTTGACGAACAGATGGAATTATTTGACATAATCTGGCCTTGCACATAGAACTACTTTGAGGAAATAGCACTCGTACTTTTTACAGTAAGATGAATAGCTGTGCATATTAACACACTTTCTTTGCATCTACATGGCTTAAACCTTTGAATTTGGCTGGCTATTAAACATTCCATACTTTTGTTTAATTTGATATCTACGTTGTATTCCTTTTTGAGAATACACAATTTATAATTATAATCGATTCGAAAACATAAAAACGTTCTTCCTTGAAAAAAAAAAAAAAAAAAAAAAAAAAGGAACACACAAATGTGTGACACCAGAAAATGACACTGAACCCCTGGAACAGATTGCTTCACTGTCTTGGCTTGATGTGAAATTGACTCCGTGCTACTCGAAGGGATGAACCCCGTCACGTTAAAACAAGCGTGTCCGCGCGTGGCACCGATTAGCGCGCGTGGATGACAATGTAACGGGTGAAAAAAAAAAAAAAAAACAATACTGCAAGCACCCGGGACACAGCGACTCCTCCTCACAATTATCCACCACCTTGCCCCGTTTGAACTTCGACATACATCATTTTTCTTCTATCATGCACATCGCTAAATAAACGAGGATTTCAAAGCTATAATAAGCGACGCGTTTCATTTGAAAGGAGGCTATCTGGGTTTTATTGCCTTAAAGCAGATCCAGATTAGATTCGCCACAGTGCAGATATTAAACAGAGGGAGCGATGGAGGGAGGGAGAAGCCGGAGTAAAGCCAAGTTGTGGATATTGCAATTAGTGGCCACTAGATGGTAGCAACGGTTCACGGATAGAAAGAGAAACACAGTTGTCAAGTGTTTTTCTCCTCTCCTTAATTCAAGATGCCAGTGAAAGCTGTCTTAACTGCTGACTGTGGAGATACAAAATAGGACTATACTTGTTGTTCCTACATTGCTTCTATTAAATTATGTTTCGGGTTTAATGCGTAATCTATATGTCATAAAAGCTTTACTATGCTAAATTTAGTCTCATATTTGATCACCAACTGAATATGTAGAAATGTTCATCTCAATTTATCCACAGTGGGGCGCAATAGGATAAGGCACGCACTCCGCGGGGCGCATTATGACGAAATGAAACAAGGAACAAAGAATGATCCAATAGATAAGTTGCAAATTGTCAATCACATACATACATAACAAAAATCTTTGTTAGGCTTATTCTGATTTAGTGAATAAACACACATTTGATATCTGTATGATTTTACAAGTAAACTGCAATGTTTTTGTGGTATTTAAATCTTCTAACACAAAGCGACAATTTCTGTCATCTAAAGTGCAAATTAAACTAATCAGTGTGTCAAATGACGCCAAACTCAAAGGTGACCCTGTCCAGGGCAGCTGCACACGGGAACAGCAGTTTCACCTGTAGGGGGCCTCGTTAGTTTGAAAGACGCTCCAGGAACGGGTGCCGAACAGCCGCATCCCCACGGCGAGGAAGGTCTACTCCACGGTGAATGTTTGTAGTGAATCTGAGTTTGGGGTCTGCATTGTTTTTGTGAGAATGAGTGATGGTTGGTGTTTTGTGGGATCGATTTTTAATTTTTTTTTTTAAAGAATCTAGAAGAAAGCACCAGGAGCACTGACCGCCTCATCTGGAAGACGACTTGCGATCACGAGGGGTCGCAACGCTGCAAGCCAACGGCTGTAGAGAAATATGTCCTCAAAGGAATCTGGTTGAACATTTGGGGATCATCACAGAATAGCCTTCAGAAACTTCTTCATAAATCTTTCTTCATTAGTCTATTATTAAATGCAGCCTAAATCTTTTCTGAAGTTTGCATTCATTGTAAAATAAGCCTATATATGTTTCTATTTGTGCCCAGTAACTGACATATTATAGGCCTACATACTGACATAACTGTGGGCCTTTACCTTTTGATTTTATTATTGATTGCCAAGGCTATAGATAAGATTGCCAGGATTATAGAAATTAAATGTCTGTGGTTGTTGGGTTTATCATAAAAATATAATTATGAGAGCTATTATTTTTATTGTATTACTTTCTTTGTATATAAGGTGTTGTATGTTGATAAACTATAGGGAAACCTCGCAGTAACTTTATTAGACTGTTCATCAAGTCACACATCTGCAATCCACTGTGTTTAGCCTACTGCTAAAGACAAATCTGCAAAAGAGTGAGAATCCGAAAAGAGAAGCGTATGAAGGGACACTGATGGAGTTATTTTTAGAACCCATACATACACGATTTTATGGACACTGAATAACGTAGCTCTGTGTTTTTGCTAGCTCTCTTCCATTCTTGGTGTCAACATATAAAGATATTTTTTCCACTCTGACAAGTCCGTAGACACATGAAGTTGAATCAACTGACATCGGAGCACACACCCATCCTTCAACCAGTGCCGCTGGGGCAAGCTGTTGGGGTCGGGGACCAATCTACATATTTTGTGCAAAGCTTGGTCAGGACTGCTGTAGCTGGTCATTTTTTTTAAAATATTGTGCATGTTCTGTGCATCTTTAATTGTAAAGAAAATATAAGATAAGATCAAATAAAATAGGATCACCCTTATTTAACCTTTTTTATTATTTGATTTGTTCACACAAAGACATTTGAGAATTAAGAAAACATATCCAGAGAGAGCATGTCCGAGGTGAAAATACCATGTCAGGTCTCCAGTGCAGGATACAAGGTCTACCTCATAAGTGTTTATTTTATGCATGGACCTGAATGAATCAGTCTATTAAGCTTCCTGTTATGCATGTGACTCGCTTTTATCTCACTTTTCATTACCAACCAATGCTTATTCAAGAAGAGAAAACTTAAGGAGTCCATTAGGAGCGTCCTTGTCTTCACCTCGGGTCATTTAACACAACACATTCAAGTTTACATATCCTATTTCTCTTACATGAACACTTTGCAGAAGTTGCTGCTACTTTATTTCGTTGTTAAAAACAGACAAAAAGAAGTGTATGCATTGCTAGACCTGAAGGAGACGCTGATCATGCATGTTTCTTATTTTTGGCTGAAGTGGTCTCAGTTTAGAGTAGCAGCATCCGATGTGGAGACAACTTTCTGAAAAAAGGAAAAGAGTAAGGTTCTTGACCAGAGATTAGTCAAAGCGCTGAGTGTGCAGAGCTGCATGGAGATTTAGCAGATGACTGAGTTTGGAATGTCCAATCTGAGCTGATATGTGCAATGTTTTCTATAAGAAAGGAAATTCACGACAATGCAAATTGTTGTGGGTATTTTTCTTAGATTAGTTTAGGCTATGATTTGTTCTTAAACAAATATCCATTGGTGTAAGAGTCAGTGCCAAAAATAAAAACCATACAGTTAAAATCGGTCTATTGAAATCTATTAACAACTAAATGTGTGTCAATCAGAAAGGTATGATTCAGCTTCGTCCTTCATTTCTGACTAAATAAAAGGGGCTATACAGTGCAGGGTATCTATCCAACTGCTTTAGACAAGGTTGTACATACAAAGCTAGAGAGGAGCCATTTACTGACCGTTAATTAGCTGGAGGTTGCACAAAAATAGAGGTTTTTATTTGAGTCTTTGAAATGTGTCCTATCACATTACTAATGCTGCCTGACATTCTGTTAAATGTTCAACAAAACAGCCTTGAAATGAATAACTTGCAATACAGCCCGGCTGTATTAATTATGGGAAAAGAAGTGGAATAAAAATATCTTTTAAAAAAAAACAGTGACTGTCTTTGTCTCATTTAAGTAAATAAGCTCAAATCATCAAAAGCAAAATGACTTCTGTTGACCTCAACATATTTGGAAGCCAAACAACTCTTAAGGCATCATTAAGAGTGATTCAGTCCAGTGTTCAGTCAGGAACCCATGGCATCTCATACTTCACACGGAGAATTTAATTAAGTCACTACTCTGGTGTTTTATCAGTTATTTTGAGGTGAGGCATGTCATTCAGTGTTGTTTTGTTTATAGTCAGCCCAGAATTTAAGTTTTAAAGAAATCAAATTTGGCTTAGATAATACAATGTGAAACCAATGTACAGCCAAGCCCAAAATCCTAAGCAAAGTCTTACCCCACAATGACTGGCAGATATATATATATATATGTGTATGTATATATATATATACACATATATATATATTGTTTCTTTGACAACAACTTCAGCGCAGTGCTCTTTTTTCACTATGCCAGTTCAACAGCTAGGACCAAGACTCTGCCTCCATGTGTGCACAGTGAGATACACTGCAGGGACGGCACAGGATGCTGACAGCAGGAAGGCTGAAAGGTGGGGAAGTCTGGGGAATCGTAACCAGAGTTGAATGAACATCCTTTTTATGTCAATAAATCACTGTTGTGTGTATGTGGTTTTATGTATGTTTTCTTTTCTTTGCAGTGTTCAAAATATAATGAACTGACAATAAAACAAGTGTCATTGAATTGGCAGATGTGTTGTGTACCAATGAGTCACTTTTGTTGTCTTCCTTCCAGTCTTCACACATGAATGATTTGGGAAATGTAATTTTTATTTTTCTGGCAAGAATTAGAATTTATCTTAGATTTGTGATTTATGTTTTAAAAGTAGAATTATGTTCAGAGAGCACAATTTAAACACGTCCAGGAACATTTGCAAGAAGACTGAAGTGTGAACTACATATCTATTACATGAATCACATTTAGGAAAGTAGAAGTCCACACTACAGGGTCAACTGGTTTTACATAATTAAAAAAAAATGTTTATGGCCCGGAATCAGGAATAAAGATGAGAATCAGCATTTCAGCTTCATGTACCTAAAATCTTCCTGAAGATGTGAGACTGACAACGTTCAAATCCTGGCTGAAAACAGTTCTGCTTAGCTGTGCATAGGACACTCTTCTTTTAAAGTACTACGTGTAATGATTATTTTGTCTTATTTGTCTGTGCATATTTTGAATTACTTTATGAACAAGTAGTGTTCTACAATTAAACATGCCTGGCCTAATTCAACCTTTTTGTATATTTAATGAAGAAAGAGTTTGTATTAAAATTTTTTTAAAGAAAAAAGAAAAGAGGGAACCATGTTATTTAAATAATTATAGTCTTTGTATCCTGAATAGGAATAATTGTATATATAAAGTATAAAAGTGCCTCTATATTCATTCATTCATTTGTTTCATACTTATTCATGCTTTACAGTTAAGTCACATCATGTAGATGCTTTCTTCTGGTGCTTGTTGAACTATAGCATAAAGACCACCATTGTACAGTTTGTTCATTGTAAACTACATTACAATCTAAAATGACTTGGTAATAGAAATGGCACTATTGACTTCCTGTTCAAAACAGTAGACCTGATAAGCCCCGCCTCTTCAGAGGGGATTTTCATGTAAGTGTTTTCATTTTTGTAACATGGCTGCACATGTTTGAACCCTGACTTGGAGTCTTCATTATTTAAATACTCACAACTACAGAGCAGTGGGTGGAGATAGGGGATAGGTGAAAATGGGAATTTCCGGAGCATCCACTTTACTTACTTACTTTGACAAATAGATCATCAGTTGTATAAAGTGTGATCAGCTTTATCAAGTCAAACATTCTCAGTGAGTAAAGTAATTAGCAATTAACTGGTTCATCTTATATAAAGTTATATATATATATATATATATATATATATATATATATATATATATATATTATATATATATTATACATAATATATAAATATATATATATATATTATATATATAAATATATATTATATATATATATATATATATATGTGTTGTGTGTGTGTGTGTTTGTGTATGTATATATATACACACACACACACACACACACACACATATATATATATATATATATATATATATATATATATATATGCTCATTTAGTGTTCTATTGTATGTAAATGACCATATGTACTTATCCTCCTCTCTGTCTTTTCTTCTCCCCCATGTCTCCTTCATGCAGGACTTGAGTTGTCTTGTATAAAAGCGTTCGGTTCCGGTGGTGGTCAGGTGGTGGGCTGTGTCTATGTGGGGGACCGAGGCAACAATCAGGGTGCCCCAGTTGAGTGTTTATGCCTTTCACATAATGGATTGTCTCACCTTGTTCAGATGATGAATAAGATGAGGTGCTTGAGATGCCAGCACTGCAAATGGATGGTGGGCCTCTGAGCGGAGCGTCATCTGCTGGAGCCATGCTTCAATCATGCACGCGTGATGGGAGACGAGCCGCCAAACGTGGAGACAATGGGTTTTGCCGATTCAACTCCGGGAATAATTAGCTTCCCGTTTGAAGAGGATGTAAAAAGTGTATCCGAAGTTAACGTCTAAGCACTATTTTATTTGAATGTTAAGATCAAATAAAATCTTGAAATACATTATGGGATTATTTACCCGTTTGTAAATTACTAACTGTAATGTAACTGTCGTGTCTGGCATCATTATCTTTCAAGACTCACTTTCATTGACATACTGTGCCTTTTGTTGTATGTGGTTTTTAACCTGAAACGCTAGAAACAGTTTTGTTAAGGTGCTGTATAATAAAATATTATTATTTCCATTATTTGTATTGAAAAAGCATTTAACCCGATTTGAGTGGTGGAAAGTTACGGAATACAAAAGTAATGGTTCGGTTTATTTCAGAGATCTGTGCTTGATTTTTACACCGCATGTAACTTGTCCTTAGTGCTCACAAAGTCTTTGGCATATTGTTAATCATCACATGCATTCATTTCTGGGCATTCAGTTTTTTTCAAAGTGAAACTGGGGTGGACCACCCAAGCATAGCCAATCACAGCTCTGCTTTCAACTCTTACTTCTAGGTTGACGAGACATAAAATACTTTATTATTAGATGCAGACAGAGCACAACGGTCACATTTTTGTCACAAAGTTCTGCTTTTACAAGATATTCTTAAGTGGAAAACTCATTTACAAAAACAAAGTTGAGCACCACAGCTATAAGTCGATTTTGTAATGTGCTACTTTTACTTTTACTTGAGTAAATTTGTCTGCACTTTTACTTTAGTAACAAAATGTACTTTTTCAACTACTGTGCAGATTATTGCTCCTGGTATCCTGGCCGTGTACTGTATCTTCACAAATGCAAGCTTGCCTCAGCAGAGGTCTTTGCTCACCATATATTATGATTTTTGTAAATAAAACTTTCGTCTGCCAAGGATAGAACTCAGCAGTCAATTCTTAGGTGATGCCCTTTAAGTAAAGCAAGACATAAATATAAGTTACACTAAATCCTCAGCATATTTCCTGTGTAATATCGACATGTGCTCTTGAGGAATCCAGTGGAGCATTGACTGGACAGGCTCATTCATAGCCTCTGCGGAGCGCTCTATTGGAAGTGCGTGGCATTGAAGAGATAACCTGCACCTCACTTCTCCATTCTACAGCACTACAGACAGTCTGAGGCTCTTCACAGCAAACTCTGACATCAATATTCTCTCATGTTCTCTGTTACAGGAGCCTTCAGAAATACTTGCACCTGTCTGCTATTTGCTATTTCTTGAGTTTTATTATGCTTTGCCTATTTAATCGTATTTTAGGCCATATCTATTATGTGTACATGTCAAATGAAATCAATAAACGCAATAATAACACATGTTCATGCTGGAATGGGCTCAATTACAATTTTATATTATTACTTACAGGATGCCGCCGCGTATGCATATATTGTGTTTAATGTCATCGAAATGGATCACATTTCAGATCATTACATTATCAACAAAGAACTTGACACATTGTACAGTTCTGTTCAATGGGCATTTTTTCTTTTACTGTAAATGCAGACAGGAATATCTAATATATCATTATTTTTTCAAGACCAATTAACCAGTGTTTTTATTTATTACAATGTTTGTACCAGCAGCTGCTCTGTGGCAGCGATTTTGTTAAGTTCATTTTTGTAAATGAGTTATGATGCCTGACTTCTCTTTCCAGCTCTTAAAAATTATTTCACCTTGAGCCAGTTTTAGCACAGAGTTTTGTAGCTACACCGCCTGCATGGACAGAAAAAGTTGACTGGTCAATAAAAGATTTCCTTTTATTCAACATTGGAGTGGAGATCAATCAATATGGGTTGGTTCATGGCAGGTGCCAATAACAATTTATGTTTGAATCCAAAGCAGCTAATGGACAGTACTTAACAAAATAATCCACAGCAAGGATTTTTAGACATCCACTGTCCTTTTTCAACAAACATAAGAGTTAATGCCATGTACAAAGTAGGACAAAGACAGCTCTGACCTCCACAGCGCCCCCTACGCTAGTGTAGGAGAAATATATTTGAGGAAACGTGAGGCTGTAATATTTCCTGAAACTCAATTAAAATCATTGGCTTGTTTGGTAATTTAAACCCTTTTCATAGTCTCCAATGAAGCTACACTTAGTCATAGTGAATTTGTTAGAATTTAAAATAAGAATTGTCTGTTTTGGGTTTATTGAAATATCTGTGATTCTTAAAAGTTGGGGCAAAATGGGTTTCTAATCATTCTACATTTATAAGAGTGTATATATTTGTAGATTAACGTCTGTACATAGAAATGTTTGCCTGGAATCCCGAATACACACAGTAATTCAAAGGAACTGTAAAAAAAAAAAAAGTAAATAGCATGTTTTCCTGTATAATTTATTATTGTAAACTCCGTCATACAAACAAAAACCTTCCAATCCAACAAACATTTTAAATTGTAATCCATGTTGTCGTAGGGTTATTACCATTGTGTCCAATTTATATCTGAAAACTGAAACTGTAATTTTTCACTTTTATGAAAACTTCAGTTTGAACAATATATTTTTTTCTATTTTAACGTGAGATACATCTATGTAAGTAATGAGTACAAATGTGGCTTTATGTATCAATACCCTTTACTACTTAAATTAAATGTCCTCAAAAAAATAACCATTTACTACTTAAATTAAATGTCCTTAAAAAAATAACCCAATGCATGGATCTGACAGAGTTGGGGAAAAGAATCTAGTAGAAAAAATGTGTTGACACAGCTGAAACCTGAACAAATATGTTTTATTTGGATGAAAAATGTTTTACTTCACAACAATGACAATTGTTTCACTTCCAACCACCAATCGAGAGCCCACTCTCTCTCCTCCCTCGACCACGTCTCCTCTTCTTCCTCTGTGCTCCTTCCGTGTTTCTCTCCCCTTCTTCTCCTTCTCCTCTGCCCCTCCATGAGTTTTTATTCTGATATCAGTGACTTTACCTATTTTAATTTACATTTGACATTACATTTGAAGCACTAGTGTCACGACAGCCTAAAATGTCTACTCTGTCACACATTCAAATAGTTATAAATAATAAATTATTAGTATTTAATACATTACAACAGTGAAATGTCTATTTAATCTATAAGCCAATTTGGGCTACAGGTAAATTTTTTCAGCTCCATCAGTGACCGGTCAACTCTGTCAGACATGAAATCTGAAGTTTTTCCCTTAAAAAACAAATAAGGCCCTTAATGGCCTCACTAAAGGTTTTGACTCACGCCGGTGTATTTTTCAATAATAATAATAATATGTATCATAATGGACTGAAGGAGTTGATGTTTTCTAGGTGTGACTGCATGATTTTGAGCAGTGTTTGTCTTAAATATCAAAAAGTTTTAAAGTTTCCTGACTGCATGTGTGGTAGTGATGCGTTAAGCAGGACAATGGATTGGGTCCTCATTGATTTAGAAAATATTAATGCTTACATAAATGAAGTCTTTGAAAATGACTGACAGAGTTGACAAAAAGATGGACACTATCAACTGACAGAACTTTGAAGTATATTTTTAAAAGTTTACCTTGGTATTCTTCAGTCTAAATCTAATTGTATTCACATTTATGGACAAATTGCATTGACTTTACATAGTTCAGACATTTACATTTACAGAAAACATGTAAATTATATTTCCAAAAGTATAACCCCATATATAGAGTTCCCATATTTAACTAAGTATGCAAATTATAATATTATAGTATTTTAAAACACTATTTGAAGAAGACGTGTTTTGTCCAGACTCTCCAAGAATTACCGATGAGCATGTCAAGCAAATGCACAAATGCAGTAAAAAGCTGCCAAGTTTGTCTTGAAGAAATAAACTTGGGGGGCTGAAGCGCTGCAGTGACCTCTGTGATGTCACCATCCTTTGTAGGAGGATTTGCAGCAGACTGCATCTGTCATTCATGAGCTCTATAAAAAAGCCAGCCACTTGTGTATTATAATACGCTGAGACGGATGCTTGGCCTGTGACAGAAGACTCCACTCACCAATGCAGATGTCCATAGCAATCCGGGACCCCTTTAAACAGTATGTGCTTTTATTGAGCTTTGTCACCGCACACAATTAAAGCCCTCACAGCAAAACTTGCATTACTTGCAATTAATGAATGAAAACATACTATACACAATCTATATTTTATACAGTCCCAATCGGGGGTGTAGCGAAAAAATTCTTGGCCCTGGGCACAAACAATCTTGGTGGACCCACACAAATCAGTCTGATCCCCTGATCCCATTAACACAAAAAATAACGATGATTTACAAGACACGGCCAGCCTTCCAAAGAAAACAAAAAAGTTATTACATCAAATTGCTCATACCTAATATAGTATAATAATTAATAATAAATGAATTATAATTAAAAAAATTCCTGTTGATAGGATCTACCATAATAATAGCATTTGACTGTATTTACATTTTACTGTGTGTCAAAATATTGGCAGCGCACAGTGGCAAGAATGGGACATTAAATTATTATTATTATTATCATTGTAAAATAAATAAATGATTTGGGGCAGTCCAAAACACAAGACCCAAAAGCTTCTAAGGATTTAAGTAAACCATCCAACAAGAATCGTCGTCAATTTGTAGTCGCGTGTCACTTATATCTGGTAAGGAAAAAAATGCTGTTTAGCGACCAATTCTCTCGATTAGGCTGAGGAGATGTTGGGTGCATGGCGAGGCCGCGTTTAGGTTTGAAGCTGTCGTCAGCAGCAGCACAGAACAGGGCCAGAGAAGGTAAAAAAGTGATCCAGTCTGCAGAGGGGGACCAGGCACCTCCACACTAAACATCCGCTGTTACAGAAAAAGTAAGAATATTGAACATAAGAGCTTCTGAATAAAATGTTTTCATTGCAATATAGTGTTTTGCCTGTTCTTAATCATACATATAAATATTGTTGTGATTTTATTTAATTCTTAAGTATTTGTAACACAAATCAATACTCCTTAACATGAAGTAAACAAAAGCTAAATAAGACTAAAATAAAATAAAACAAATGTAGGACTACATGAAAAAACGTCACATAATATGGTCTAAATGCATTTGATGAAACACAGAAAATGATTAGCAAAGTAAAACATCATCAGCTTAAAACATCAAAGTTACAGGACTGTAGTTGATATTCGAACAATAGTTGAATAAAGTCACCAGAACTAGGTTTCTGCATCAAACATGACATGTTAGACAATACATTTTAGTTAGACAAATGTATTCCTTTGGTTTGTGAAAAAAATGTAACACTGCAATATATTATTTTCCGTAAACTCATAATTTAAGGATTGAAACTGCGACACAAAATCAATACAGATTTTAAAAACATTAAAAGATAGAAGTTCATGTATTGTTTTATCAAAGTTGATGTTATTTTATTTATTTTGTACGACAAATAGTTAGTCAATAGACAATTAATACAATGACATTTATTATGTCTATAAAATGTAATTCTGTGGTGTCTTCAAAAATGTGGTAATTTGTCTGCACAGAAGGAGGAATGAGGAGCATACAACTGGAACCATAGCTAGTTCTTTGTGCTCCTGACTGCAGCAGAGTAAATTCAGAATGTAAAGTACTTTTGTGGTTGACTTCATCTAAATAATGTTCTCCTGTAAAAGCATTGTGAGCCACGGACAAACAGAGACTGTCACATTGACATGCAGAGTTGGCTCACTTCTGATGATAACTTATCCCTTCATTTACAAGTTCCACTGCACTCCGGGCACCGGCAAACTTTGGATTAGCAAAACTCTCCACACAAACAAAAGTACAGATGGATTAAAGGCATGAATGGATTCAAAAATCACCTGTGTTGTGCCCAACCAATTCTGTAGCTTTGTGACAATTTAGTATAGCAGAAAATACCAGTTCAATAAGAATGTTGTTGTTTGAAAAATACAAGTGCATAATACATGTTCATCATGTCTCATACTGCAACATAAGTTGTCCACCGCTTTGTTAGTGTGGCTCATTGAACAATATGTGCAGTTAAATTAATTCAGTAATGATAATTTAACACATTTCAATCTCGTTCATAAACAATATGGAATTCTAAATAACTGCACTGCCCCATTTATTATTTTTGATATGACTGCTTTTTGCTCTCCATATTCTCCTGATATATTTCATTTAGTCTATTTATATGTAAAACAAACACAGTGAATAAAATACCAGGCAGAAAGTGTCTCTTAGAGTTGTGGCCTTTTAGGTTAAACTACCAAATATTATTTAGGAGTCGTATTTAAAGAATTTGAACTGGGGGGGGGGTATAGTTAACCAAATGTTTTGTTTGTTATATGAATAGAGATCATTTCAAAACAATATTGTGAAGATTACAAACCAAGTTAAATAATGTGACTGAAGTAAATAGCGGATGCGTTCGGTCCATCCTGAGTGCGGTGATTGTATTGAATCTGACTGGAAAAAAATGTATGCTGTAACATAAACTCACAACATGTGTTTTTTGTCCATTAGCATCATTTCGTCCATCGAGCGACATTAATTGTAAGCGAATGCAAACTCCAGCCGAAGAATACAGTGCTGAAGAGGCCTGTCACATAGTTTCTCCACTTGGGAGGACCTTTAACCTACTTAGCCAAGGGACCGCAGCGCTTCAAGTAGCGCAGCTCAAAGATACGCACCTGCCCGCTTTTTACTCCTCCACTGCGCACGCAGTCGAGAGGAGACGTCGTATCTGATCTAAATGGCACTGCGCTGACGATAGAAGGGAAATGTCTTCGGAGGGTTTCTACATTATATTGTATGCTCGCTGATGAAAGGAAATGCACTGCTCAGTTTTACGACTGCGGTCACATACGACGAAGGGAAACGTTTGTGTTAGGCCTTAGTTATTTCGTGTGTGACTTCAATTAAAAAAACGCGTTTCACTATTTTAAATATCAAGAAATAATAAAGATTGGGAAAACTCTTTGTAGTTGGCTTGTTATTTTTTCAAAGTGTTAACTCATAGGAATGATAATTAACTATTAACTATTGCCACTTCAATTCCTGCAATGTTTTACATGTACTACTTATATAGGCCATGCATACAATTCTTTACCTATTCGTTAAAATAATTCAATTAGGCCTAAGCTAAAATGATCAAACTAAAGCAATAATATAGGCTATTGTTATAATGCGTGCATACTTAAAATCGTGCGCAAACGTGCGCACAATCTTTTAAATCTCTCTGAGCAAATGTCTTCTAATATTCCTTAATTTCTTTCTAATATTCTCTCAGAATTGGGAGAACTAAATAGGCCACCTTTGTGCGTGCAGGCTACAGCTCATATAGGCATATGCGAAGTAGAGTTAAAAGTTAACTTTTTGAATGCATTTTCTGAATAAATCCTCATGTTTTGAGCACTTTGAGCTCAGTAGAGTGTGGAGGAGATGTCAGGTCAGGACCCGAGCCCCTCAGCGATCTCTCCACGTCTTTGCGGGCATTGAACCAGCAACTGCGCAATACAAGAACACACTTCAGAAACCAGCCGCTTGCTTTAGCCTGCTTTAAATAATGTTTACAAAATATCCTTACATCATATCATACACGCACATAAAGCCACATTTTCACCTATTCTTCCCAAAAGCATTCAGACTAAGCTGAATCGAAACTACTAAGAACAAAGTGCTGGTCGAAGATTAAAGTCGAAAATGTGAAGGACATCAATCTTTGTTGAGACAGACTCTACAGAGCCGATGCACGGTTTCCGTTCCCGAGTGTCAGTCCGGACACGCGCCTGTTCTATGAAATTCAAATGATATCTTTTTGGAGTCACGCATAAACATATTTTCCAAAAATGAATGCATCCTCGTTCGCATTTCCGCACAAATCGTAGAATTTGAACAACAATCTTTCCATCTACAGAAAATAACTTTTATCAAACCTGGATTTACGGATCCTCCCCGCATCCCTTGATCCCTTTTGCCTTCTTATTCATGTAGACAAAATAAAAGTTAACAGTAAGTATTATTACGTTCCGCAACAGTAATAAACGTCGCCTGTCGGCTCCAGGTTTAGATGGGATCCTAATGTGGAGGGTCTGTGGACCAGGGTCCTGCTCTCTGACTCAGTAATCCACAAGGTTGAGAGCTTGGCTTCATTTACATAATATTAGAGGTCTGGGGCCGAGGCCTATACCTTTCTTTTTAGTCCTGAAAAGACAAAGCATTGTGGAACAAGTGGTGCAACAAAAGTCCAGACATATACAGCTTAATTTTACCAACATCTTGCAATAATTATTAAATCACTTTTGGGATTTTGATTTACACACAAACAAATGAAATAGAATTGGTGTTCAAAATATCATAAGACCATTTGTGACAGTCATTGCAAGCTAGAGATGACTTGCTCTCGATGTGAGTTGTAATTGATTGCTGACCATGTCACATCTTCATTTGTCCAATTAGGATAGGTATACTTGCTGCTACGCCAAGCTCAGTTGCATTAGTGGTTTCACAAGAACGAGTATTTTCTTCCAAAGAACGAAAACTGTTACTGCAGAACATGTTCAGCAGGGCAATGGAAATGTCTTACACATCCTTTGTATCCATAAAAGGTGTGAATAAATAAATGCAATATGTAGTAACACTATTAAGATCAAAACTACAATATTACAGGATTTCACATGAGCAATAACTTCCATGAATGGGGCTGGGGCCAAACTCATGATTTGACATGACAAAGTCAAGTCAAGACAAATCAATGAGGCTGGACGTGAGGCAGCAGCCTCCACATGCACATCCATATCCATTCGACCGAAATCAAAGAATACAACTTGTTTGTGATACTTTTCCAAAAGTGCAACGGCACACCGTAAAGTAATTCATGTGGGCTTGATGAGACCTTGAATCTATTCCTTTTAACTTTGTCAGATTGATCTTATCTTTGGCTGAATTTCCCCTCTCAGTTTGGACCAAATGATGCTGAAGAGGCGCGCATCAGTCGGGCACATAACTTCATTGTGCCTCTTTGATGATACTTAGTGGTCCTCGTGTGTGTTCAAAGTGCACTCAAAGTTTCTAGAAAGAGTGGAATTCCCTCCTGACGCAAAATAGTCATATGTGGTAGGATCAGCTGATGAAGACTGAAGCCATGTAGGTATAATGTCAATTCCAAACTATGTTTGTTTGAGGTTATGCACATGAAAGGACATATTGATAGCGAAATATATTTTCATGAAATATTTGACAAAAATGTCAATGACTATTGTTTGCTGCTTTAGGAGTTTTGCTCCGCCCCCTGTGTTTGTCGTAAACCTGGCTCCTGGCTCCAATAAACCCGGGCTAAGAGCGCCCTGGGCTCGCCTCCTTCTCCAAGGCGATCAATAGGATCTCAGGCGCACTACAAGCACTCTCTTACGTAGACATCCACCAAGGAGAGAGCCGATACAACAACACAGTTGATCTGCTCAAACACTAAAATCTACCTGCTTTCTAAATCATGTCGTTGAGCCCAAAGCATACAACGCCTTTTTCAGTGACAGATATTTTGAGTCCTATCGAGGAGACCTACAAGAAGTTTAGTGCCATGGACGGCGCAGGAAACCTAGCCTCTCCACTGGGAGCCTACCGACAGCCGCAGGTGTCTCAGACCGGGATGCAGCAGCACTCCATGGGCCACAACGCCACGGTGGCAGCCACATACCACATGCCGCACGGTGTGTCCCAGTTCTCCCACAGCGCCATGGGGGGATATTGCAACGGGAGCATTGGAAACATGGGGGACTTGCCGTCTTACCAGGAGAGCATGCGGAATAGTGCAGCCGCAACCGGGTGGTACAGCACCAACCCGGATCCCAGATACTCCACCAGTAAGTTCACCTTCTTTATGCACACTTTCACTTGAATTCATTTGCATCATCTACAATAACAACTATTATAAATCTAATATTTAGAAGCGGACATACATCTTCTCTGGATCACTAGTTATAAAAACACACCTGATAATAATGTTTTTATTTTTTATTTGTTTAAATAAAATAATAATAGCTTACTAGGATTAGTTTATATTAATTTATAACATGATCTTACTAGGGTTAGCCTATATTAATTCATAACATGTGCTGTTCATAATTTCATTTTGCTTTGGATGAAGATATTGTTATTAATAGGCCTATTATTGTTTTAATGTTGTTGTTATTATTATTATTATCATTATTATTATTATTATTATTATTATTATTATTATTATTATTATTATTATTATTATTATTATTATTATTATTGATATAGTAATAGTCTAATGAATAAACGCCTGAGGCGACACAGTGTTCTCCTTGATTGAACGTCGTGTATGTATGTATATGTTTAAGTTTCTAGATTCATGGGACCTTCCACAGGTATGAACATGGCGGGGATGGGCACGCTCACAGGAATGGCCGACGCCACTAAATCCATGCCAGCCCTGCACGCAGCACCCAGACGGAAGCGACGCGTCCTCTTTTCGCAGGCCCAGGTCTACGAGCTGGAGAGGCGCTTTAAGCAGCAAAAATATCTGTCCGCGCCGGAGAGGGAACACCTGGCCAGTATGATCCACCTGACGCCCACTCAGGTCAAGATCTGGTTCCAAAATCATCGTTACAAAATGAAGCGCCAGGCCAAGGACAAGGCGGCGCAACAGCAGCAGCAACAGGATGGGAACCTGTGCCAACAACAGGCGCAGTCCCCTCGGCGCGTAGCAGTACCCGTGCTGGTGAAGGACGGCAAACCGTGCCAAAACGGCTCAAACACACCGACACCAAACCAGCAACAGGTACAACAGAGCCAACAGCAGCAGCAGAACGGGGCCGGGGTCGTGCTTGCATCCTCCACCGGCGGCCTGGCACACCAGGGCCAAGCACAGGTGAACGCATTAGACCTGGAGGACATGTCCCCCAGCCCCCCATCACTGCACAGTCAGCTTAACATGGCTCAGCTTGATACGTCCGCTGTAGACTACACCTCTAACATGGTCAGCTCCAACCTGCTTTACGGCAGGACGTGGTAGGACTTACAGCTGTACTTTGTGGTTGGACCCAGTGGATGAGCTCACACAGACACACGGGCCACATGTGTGGACCTTTTGGGGCACAGACTGGGCACAGTGCGTGTGGCGCTGGATGGGACACTGCGCTCGAGGCGCACCAGCTGATCAGGTCACATTTTCTTGACATCTCTGAGTGGGGAGTCTATTTTTGAACGTTACAGAAATGGCCGCCCTTGAAAGCAATTCTGCCGTTTCTGGATCTTTTGTAATTCATGTTTGGGACTTTCGATGATTGTCCTTGTTATTGAGCAAATAGGAATGCTGCTTCTCTTGAGCTCAAACTAAGGGGTTGTGGGATCAGGACTAAACCACCACTTCTCTCCAGCATTTTTATCATATTAATATTGTAAACTAATGTATTCATTTAGACTTATTAAATAAAGTAGGGACTGGCATATTTGGCTAACCCACAGAATGCGTTTACTTGTATTATATTGGTTATTATAATGTTTCTTTATTCTTTTGTAATTTAAAAAGGAACAAATGCGTGATGGCTGCTGTATATGTTTCTCAAACCAAGTGAACGTTAACAATAAATAACTTGAAGTGTGAGAGAAATTCCTATAGAAGTAATTTTTTAAGGGGGAATCTGTTTTGAAGTGCATTTTCATTATGTTGTGATTGAGACTAAATTGAGTTGGAAAGCAAGGTCGATGAGGGAGCAAGCATTGTTCAGGTGACATTTTGGAGGGCTGCCTTTCATGGAGGATGCCTGAGACTTAGAGCCCACTGAAGCGCCCTTTACAAACCAATAACACGCCACAGCTACGACAAGTGACACGTATATTTCATTAAGCTCGTTTAAAAAGTAAGTATAGGTTGAATTTAATTAAATTAAATCATAAAATAAATACACAAGTAGGCCTTTGATAATAATAATAATAATGATAATAATAATAATGATAATAATAATAATAATAATAATAATAATAATAATAATAATAATAATAATAATAATGATAATAATAATAATATATTGTGATTATTATGATTATGATTATTATGATGACGATGATTATTATTATCATTATGCTGCTGTAAATGCTGTTGGCCTAATACCGCTTCCAAAATATAGTTAGAAAAGGGTTAATTGTGTGTGTAAAATAACAGTTCTTTAAAGCAGTAGCTTCTGTAGCATCAAGGTTCAATGTTTAATTTTTTAGATTAAATGTAAGGCGTATTGCTACAATTTATTTTGAATAGAAAATAAATACATTATACATACATATATATATATATATATATATATATATATATATATATATATATATATATATACTATAATATATATACACACACACACACATATATATGTGCAGATTTGTCATACACACACATTACAGAATAGAAAAAGAAACATTTCAAGAACATTGCTTGTTCTCATAATAGTCACTCAAAGTATGGGATATTTGGAATAAGCTATATAATACACAAAGCATTTGGTGCTCCCGCAGTCAGAGGATTTGTGCAAACAAACTCCACAGTGTTTAAGGTCATCAGCATCAGTGTCTCTTTGCTTCTGTACTCCAAAACCTTTTTAGACCTGCAGCCACAGTTCATAATAGGATATAACGTTTCATTTCCTGTGGTCATTTAACACGGCTGAAAATGACTTCTCAATCCCCTTGCTGATGACACCCAGTGATGATGATGATGATGGCTATCAGTGTGTCTCAATAGAGACTTGGAGAGCCTCCATTTCCAGCCCCTTCACATACCTGGCAGCTGTATGTATATGTGCTATCATCTCCACACTCCAAGGAAGCATCAGAGCCAATATGCACCTGACATTTGGAATTGAGCTCAGCAACTCTATCAAGAAGGAGTTTGATAAGAGCATTAAAAAGAGAAATGCATTCCGCAGTATACACTTTGATGCCACAAGATGTGGCTGATAGATTTTGTCTCTAAATTGAGGGCATGAATGAGCGGTCGACAGAGCTTTTGATGGTGGACCACATGGAATGAAAGTAGAGGTGAAACCATTCTTTTCTGTTTTCAATAGCCATAGTTATGGTGCACTAATAAGGCTATGCTTGGTAATAACTAGTCATTGTGCGTGTTGCATCTTGCTTTATTGAGGGGTACCTTTCTCTTTGTTGAGATATGAGACTGCTCTGGCACTGTAATTGCTGTGAGCATCACATTTTTGTTTCCAAAGTTTCAGGCCAGAAGGGGCTACAGCGAAGTGTCGCTTTGATTTAGCACATGTTATATGACCAAAATAAATGCACATAACAATGTCCATATAATATAATGTGCAAGCAACCAAACAACAAAGTCAAAGAGGGCCATAAGAAATCTGTCAGAACCTCAATGTGACATATTGTGCAAAACATGAATTTTAGGTAAATTTATTTCCCTCATGAAAAGATTTTATACCTCCTTCCAAGGTAATTGCTGGTTGCAACGCATAATACAAATCTACAAGGAAGCCTTGCTTAGCCCCCATCTCTTTTCCCCTATTATTCTACTTAATATGTCAGAAGGTCTGATCGGAGAGAAACCTTTTCAAGTCCTATTCATGTGTTCCTCAATTGACCATGGCGACCTAGCAACCAAGAGAGCACTAATTAGCAATGGCTTAACATTATTGGCTGCACAGTTTACAGAGAAACATAGGGCACATTTGTAGCCCGCCGTTTTATTTGGGCCAGCAGTGCAGAGCTCCCTCTGCTACGGCTAAGTCTCAATCAAGGAATCAATTGGAAAAAAATGTTTCAGTATCAATAATAAAATTAAAAATGTTTATATATATATATATATATATATATATATATATATATATATATATATATATATATATATATATATATATATATATATATATATATATATATATATATATTATATATATTAGTAATATAATATAATATATATACTTATTAATAAATAAATAATATGATATAATAACATATATATTTTTTTGATGAATCTATGCGGCATTTTACATTTTTGTGGTTCCAGAAAACAGAAAAGTATCTATGTCACCTGTTGCATGTGGGTATTGTCTTTTCTCGCAATGGTTTAGAGTTAACACATGATTATGTAACATATTAATACGAAATCACTTCCAATATTTATTAAAATAGCAGAGACTTAGCATGTTGAATATTAAAATTACAAACACACATGTATTACTAATTTTATCAATAATTCCTGATCCTCTGTTCAAAATTTAGGAAACCATAGGGGTGGATTAATATATAATATAATATATATAATTTGTATTTCAGGCAACATTTGAGCTGTTTCCACAGTGGTTAGGATTGAGAGAATGTTATCAGCATACACTTGGATAAGAAAGTCCCTTATTACATACCCATGTCACACACTCTTTGCACTGAGGCCGGTAATCCCCTCCGAGTCTCCCCGTGCATGTTTTTCAATCACTTCATAAGTAGTTAGAGAAACAGTTCAGCGCCACTAAATAACTACTGACCTGTTGTGACACAGGCCCAACAATGGCTTTGCCTCTGTTCTGAAACGCACAACCAAAGAAGCTGATTAGGACTCAAGAGGTTGAAGCAAGAATCAATGGCAGCTCTGTCCCGCCATGGCGCTTCCAGCATGGCGCTCCTGATTGTGGGCCTTCTATAGTTATGCCTCATTAAGTCCAACAAACTCTGCTTTAAAAATGAGCTTGGGCTATTTTATATTCCCTCACACCCTTTGTGCCATCTCTTTAAGGCGAGGCGTGTGAAGGTGTGTGCTCGAGAGTGTTATTAAGCCTTGCGAACTTTTTATTCAGGAAACTCAGCATTTTATTTGATCATTGTAAATCTAAAGGCAAGCTATTACATTCATTCCTTTGCAAAGAACTAATTTAAAAGGGCATCACTTGGAAATATTACTGGGTATCAAATGAGAAAAATGAATGGATAAAAGCAGCTTTATTGGAAAATAAGTCAAATAATTTATCTTTTCAATTGAAGAATAAAAGCTTCAAAAAGCAATTTCTGGCTGCAATAATAAATGCGTGCTATTTATATATATTTGAAAAGTCTGTCTTTTAATTCAGGAAAAGCCTTTAAAGATATTTTCAACTTGTGAGGTCTATGCTGCACTAAAGTAGAACATCATCTGAACAAATGTAAAAAAAAAAAAAAAAACTGTTGTGGGAGAAAACATATTGCCACCTCAAATCAATGTATTTAGTTAATAAGAAGAACTAAATAGACATGTTAGCAACACAAGAGTTAATTCTTAACCATCAAATAATATATATTCTCTTCAAAATTAGAAGCAATTACTCATGGCTGCCACGGTAATGGCCTGTTGCCAGACTATGGATTATTGGTTAATAGGGCCAAGACTGCAAAGCAGTTCAATAAAGGTAGGCAATGGATGCGATCGGCCAGTGGGTCTTGGTTTGTACACAATTCACCAAAACTACTTTCCTTTATTGCAATATTGTTCTCATTTCTATGGAAGCTATTGTGTTCTTGCGAGTAATGTATGTTCTATGTATTGGACATTCAATGTATATAGACAATACATGGAAATATACAATATTTAAACAGTCTATATTGGCAACATTGTTTAGAAAAATAGACAAGATGATTTAAAAAAAAAAAAGAAATAGCATGACCTAAATAGCAACAAACACACAAAACCATGCACACTAAATGTTAAATGAAGTCTTGAAGGACATAATCGTTTCTTCAAATATAACATGGGGTAATCTAGCCTCTCTAAAACATGCCCGGCCTCAATACAACTGTCCCAGGGGTGCACAGAGGCCAATGAGGACCACCCACTTTCTTTTCAATTATCATCTTGCAGCAACCTGTCTCCTCTTCAGGATTCGGCGGGAGACACTGACAACTCTCCAGGGGGAATTACAATTAGAGGCGCTGTTTGTCCTCCCCAATAAACTTGCAGACTGTAGCAGACAATCTCCTCTCTCCACTCTCCAAAGAGCATGTGACCCCCACGACAAACAGGATTACGCCTCAAATCCCACGTCTTTGCTTTGCTCTGGCCTGTCTCACCGGAGATGGAGTGGGCAGAGGGGCCAGGGTGAAGGCAGGCCTGGGTGACTACTTTTTCTACTCATCAGCATTTTTTAATGTTCATGTTTCATTTAGAAAACTTGTAAGTATACAGTATACTGTTTTAGAAATAGTTTTTTCTTTATTTTGAGATATATTAGAGTTGATGAAATTACATATATGTACTGCACGATGACCATCCAGCAGTTTTGGAAGCAATATGAGGTCTAATCCAAAGAGCAGATCAAACGTTTGTAATTTTACAAGAGGCCAATTGGCAAATTCTCACCCTTTACTATTATGATGAAAAGTGTTTTGTTTTTTTTTGAAATAGTGTTGTGAAGAGATATTTAGTGATTTTATTGTATTGTAATGATCAGTGTTGGGAAGGATACTACCCTGAAATGTACTTAGTTACAGAATTCTGAATAACTGCATTAAAATGTATTTTGTAATGTATTCCGTTACTTTGTCAAATCAGATTATTGTTTTCAGAATACTAGAATACATTTACGTTGAGTTGCAGTATTGAAAACATAACCGAGGGTTAAAAGCCTTTTTGTTTTTGTTTCATTTGTTATGCATTTAGAGATTTTGAGAATCTTTATCACAAATTAGCAAAGGAAAAATCGCACATGAACTAATTCTCACTCTGCGTTGTCTATTTTTTTTTTAATCACAAATTCAATTCGAAGTCTAAATTGTGCATTTACTGTCAAGAAAATGCTAGTCCTATGTTTATAACAGTTGCGAAAATATAGTGTTTTTTATGCCACATTGTTTGTATTTGTAGTAGTAAAAATGTGTTTATAAAGATTAAATATCACAGAATGTGTAGTCCGAGTTGATAGAGTTTGTGCAAACAGTGGGGATCTTGCTCATCTCCCTGGGTGGCTGATGTGAGTCCATTATTTACTGGTAACTTGTATCATTTGTTTATAGTCAGTCCATTAAAATCCTATGTGTGCTAATAACAATGGCCCTAAGAATGAGTCTGGGGGAACACCAATTAGGCCACAATCCACATGGGACAAAGGCATCGTTTCAGATGCCAGCCGCAGTGGCCAGTGTGCATGGAGTGTTTATTTGGCCTGTTGGAGCCAGCTGGTCATACCAAGGCTTAGAAAAGGCACATTGACTCCACACTGCAGGGGGTAGCAGCACCACCAAAGAGAAACAGGACTTTTTTTCCCCCAAACTCCTCAATGCAGTCCACCAATCTGCAATGCTTTGTGTGGGTGGTGGGTGCTGAGTGGACATAGGAGGGTGAGTGAGCCCCCTCCTCTGCTCACTCCTCCTGTTGCTGTCTTGTTGGTGCAGCCAGCCACACTTCACTGCTAATTAGCGGTCAGATCTAGTGGCTCCTAATCAGCGGGACATGTTAAAACTGCCCTAATCAGGCCTAATCCTGGCTTTGTGTCACACACAACCTGCACCACTCTATTTATCCTTTCGGCTATATTGATTGAGGCATCATTTTAGGATTTGGTCACTACACATCAGGAGGAAAATGGAGTAAGATTCTCAACAGCATCAGGGCTTCTTTCTCTCTCTCTCTTTCTCTCTGTTTTTCTTTCTCTTACTTCATTTAGATGTCAACATTCGCAGCCAGGTATTATTATGTCACCTTTGTCAAATACAGATATTTTAAATTGATGTTCATTTAACATGAAATATTTACAAAAATGTGACATAACATATTTATTTCAGTAGTTTTTTTTTTTTTTTTTTTTTTGGCATTTTTTTTTGGCAAACATTTTTTTTGGCAAAAAATTCAGATGCATCTCAATTTGTTTTTAAAATTTAAAAAATGTTTCTGCCGTTATGTCTCAAAATCTTCATTTTAAAGAGATAATTAAAGACATAAAGAAAAATATTAACAAATACGGCAGTTATACATAAAAAAGTTGTTCTTTAAGAACTGGAAAATCTCATCTTGGAAGGCGTACAAAGGATTATCCACAATTTAGGAAACGTATAACATCAAGAGGAAAAATGTTAAATGCTTTCTACAGATCTATTTTATATAAATCTCACATTTCTTCTAATAAGACAGTGGTATACAAGCGATAGCTCATTTACATGACATGTTTCAGCTGCAGGACTTCCACCTTTGTCAGAGGTGACGTCTGATGTGTCTTTTATCAGATGTTATTGGCAGGTGTGGTCAGTCTGACAGATCTATCAGACTGACCACACCTGTCCCCATGTGGTGGTCTCTGGAGAAGGGAGTCCCATGTGTGAGCCAAAGTAAACGCTCCTTCATCTCAATTGAGTGTGCCCCACTTCCTGATTTCAACAGCCTCTCATGTCCATCTATTGCCTTTTCTTTTTCTGATGTTACATCACAGTAAAATCTAAAATCGGCTATATCTGACCACTGCAAAAGAGAAAAATACGTTATGGACTGGGACAACATGAAAATAGTAGGAACAGAAGAACACAAGTACAAAAACATCTGATAAAAGACACTTCACAACATCAGACATCACCTCTGACGAAGGCTGTTACATGTCAGGCAAATGAGCTATCGCTTGTAAACCACTCTCTTATTAGGAGAAAAGTGAGATTTATATGAAAAAGAAGACAATGAATTTTCCAAATAGAAATCTATTTTTAATTCAACTAACTGACCACTTTGAAGCTATGAGGCCTTTGACAGAGGTGCTCAGTAACTAAGCAAATGTACTACTACTATTTTCAGAATCTGTACTGTACTTGAGTTGAGGAAGTGTGCAGATACACACTTCCACTGAAGTACAGTGAAAGCATTATTGTGGAAGTTCTCGCCACATATTTCTCTGGGATGAGAACCTTGTAAGACTCATGAGAAGTAACTCACCATGGACAGATTGAAGGTGCAATGTTTCATTGTTAGTTTGCCTCTGTGACTTGCTTTAATTAACAATATCTGCATTTCAAACAAGCTGTGAATTGGCTTATTCTTACTTTTGTTTTGGAAGTAAAATAAACGCCTGTTCCCGAAGTTCTTATTGTAACCAAACAGACTCCTGCCGGTCTGTTTGTCTCTCTAATCCAATTTTTATACCATTAAACATACATGGGTCTGAATCAGAATCGGAAGGGGTTTATTTCCATTGTCAGTGAACAGACTTCACAAACTAGGAACATGCTTTGGCATTAAGGTGCAACATACAGCAATGAATATTAGTAGTAGCAAAATATATCAAATAGGGCATGTATAAAATTTGTAATTTAGAATTTAGGTATTTTCTAAAGTTAATATTTCAATTGTTTTAGCTTAGTAAGCTTAGCTAAGTAATACTTTAATCAAGCTACTTTTAGTTGTACTGGAGAAATATTTGACCAAGTTATGAAATGCAGTACTTTGACCACCTCTGAATAGATCTTATTTGACTACAATATACATAATATCAGCCCTGTTGTAAACCTTGTTCTAATTGGTCACTTGTAGTATTTTAATAATTAACCTGATTATAGTTTCAAACAAGCCATAATGCATATGGTAACCTAACTATGGCTCAGAGTAATAGGATGATTTCCCACTGCAAATTATTTAAATTAAGCTTTGTGTTTTATAAGCCATTACACCAGAGTCTAATGCAGTAGGATTTGATTCAATTAGCTTCATCTTCCGCCTCCTTTAATCAGTGCCCCCACATCCACCTATACATAACTGATACAGGTCTACTTGAGAGTCTACTTAGGAGATAAAATGAGGTCATCAGCAGTGACCATATGTATGAATTTGAGCCGAGTGCCAAACTGGGGAGAATAGATTAGGTAATTACCATACTTTTTGGTGATATAGGCCATAAATTAAAGTCTCCAACAACTTCTCAAGTGACAGCTCATCTAATCAGGGCCACAATCACAGAGCTGCCTTGCTGTTTACTGATTGCTCTAATCAAAAAGGGCTTCTTCAAACACAGCTAATTGGTCAGTTTACTCACGGTACAGAGAGGCAAATGTAGAGGGGCTACTGTCGTGATTTGAAGGACCCAAATATCTCCTATTTGCATTGAGTGCCACCAGAATACTCTTGACTCCCACAAGTTATCAGCAAACCAGACAATTATTCATCAGGCACAAATTGGTACATCAAAGTCAAATCAGAGAATTACTGCAGCACGACCTCACAGCAATGACTCAGAGGAAAGGTGGCCTTTGATTGACCGCTGTGCCCTTTCTACAAGTGGAGTGGGAGAAGGAAAGGTGATTGGCTTAAGTTGGCTTAAGCACCACACAAAATCTTCGCAACTTGTCGAACTACAGAGTGAACTTGAAGCTTTTCTAATACAGACTGTCAATATGAACAATGCATATATAACTGCCATCTCAAATGTTTATATAAATGCGGTGATGCTCACATTCTGAGCCTATGGCATTAGTGACAACAAACAACCTGAACAATGCACAGGCATACACATAATTATGTTTGAGCGTATCAAAAGCAAAAAAACAACAACATAAGAGCATGTGTCAAGTGAATTGGCCCACTGCTTCATCTTCCTTTACCCAATATGAACGTCTGAAAAGAGGGCTGTTGAATAGGTTTGTGCAGCGGATTACCAACCAATCCACCAACCAATCGTGCAGGTTTGTTTACTAAGATCAATTGGAGTTATTATTTAATTTTTTGTGTCAAAAGATTACATAGACTTAACCATGTTATTATTATCTGTCCTTTCATTCATTCATTTTCAACCGCTTGTTCTCGTTAGGGGTCGTGAGTGACTGGAGCCTATCCCAGTGACTTTGGGCCTTGTGCGGGGTACACCCTGGACAGGGGCCAGCTCATCGCAGGGTTAACACAGAGACATAGACACACAGACAACCATTCCCTCTCACATTCATTCATTCACTAGGGCAATTTAGAGTTGCCAATTGATCTAACACATGCATGTGTTTGGATGGTGGGAGGAAGCCGGAGAACCCACAGTGACAAGGGGAGGACATGCAGACTCCATCCAGAGAGATCATGTGATGTTAGTCTGGCCCAGGAATCAAGTCCATGATCTCTTTATTGTGCACCCTCATAAATAAAAAGTGAATGCAAAAACATTCAAAATCAGCGCTAAAACAGTATTGAATGCACGTAAACTTGTACTTAATAATGCCATCGCGGAAAGGCGGCAGTCCAGCTTTAACTGCGTGAGGAAAGCATGGAATGGTGAAGTAAATATGAAAAGTACTCATGTTTTGATGCCGAGGGAGCCAAATTCATGGGGCTAATTGTCAAAATACGTCTGCACTCAAGCACCACATGACTTGAGGGCACTTGTTTGCCTCTTGTGCTGTGATGATACAATACCTCCAAACAACTTTACAGCCTCAGGAGTCTGTTTTTCAGCACAGAGATTCCCAACCCATGTTTGTCCCAAGTAACTTTGTCTCAAAGCAAATAAATCTGTTTACTATAATAGTATATTGTCAAGTATTACTATATTTACTTGTTTTAATTATATTAATGTCCATGTCCACTATTCAATTTTACCTTTTCATCTAAAATCTGAAACCATTACACACACCCCCTTGGTAAGTGCTCATATCTTGGTTGGGGAACACTGTTTTAGTACACCAAAGGGGTGTCACTGGTCTGGTTTACGCCATTCTAATGTGAACTTTACAAGGTGTTTGATTAAATGTCATGTCTTAACCTGAATTTACCATTAATACCCCCGTGTAAACAAACTAAAGGTATGGATGGTATTTTGGCTTAATCGGCTTTGGTCAGTTTAGCCAACTTCAGTGTCAAAACATTTAAGACATAGAATTTAATTATTTCCCAATGACCAAGGAGGTGCACGGATATGTCTATGTGTTAACATGTACATTCTCTCATGGGGGAAGATAGACTAGAATAGATAGTAAAGAGTAAAGATGTTGAAAATGTGTCTGAAGTTCACTGCCCATCCACACCTAAAGGTCACCAGGTCCCGGCCAAGATAGAAATTGCAGATCATTTTGTGTTATTTGTGCATTGAGAGATGCAGTAAAGGAAATGTGTAAATGTGAGGCGGCCAGGAGCACACACGTCTCTAGTGGTTGTGAGAGAGCACACCATGAATAAATTGACTACTGTCCACATGCAGGAGATTGCCTTCAATCATGAGGCATAAGGTGTCAATGTGGCGCCCTGTGTGACTGGAGCACCAAATTACCTTCCTGCAGATTGCCGAGCAGGGTCTAATAAGAATGGGGAATGAGCTGAAGAGGGAAGACTACTAATTAATGTGGCCAAAGTCAGAGCTTGTGTGCTGGTCCTGGTGGTCAACCTCAGACTAGGAACTGGAACGAGCATTGCTCAATATGTGAGCCCAAAATGTAAGTCTGCAAGGCCTGCTGAATTAGGGGCTTGCAAAGATATATAGGCCTGGTGGCCAGCAACAAAGCATCTTCTTTGATGATCGCCAGTGGTGCAGTGGTTAGATGCTTTGCACATGTGTGCTCCGACCACAATGTTGTGGGCTTCATTCCACCACTCAACCATTCAACTACAGGGAGAGAGGGGATAGACATTCAGCAAATGGTCGCGGGATGGAATATATATACTGCTAAACAAACATTTTCTAATGTTTTTATTTATAAGCGCTATTTCATATGACAAAATCCCCCAAGCAGCACTGTTCCACCACCAAGGCACTACATTTCTCTCCATAACGTCATGCACGACAAGCCCTCCGTACAATGATAAGCTGTGAAATATTACTGTATCCATTTACATACAAATGTCTACATAACTAAAAGCAATACTCATCCATTTGCCCATTTACTCTAAAACCCAGTTGACAGACTAAACAAAAGTGCGGCTTGTGCATTAAGCAATTGTTGTGCCTGCACAGTGTAGTATGGATAATTCAGTGGTAAATGGTTATTAACTGATACAGAAACCATGGCTGTCTGTAATAGCTGGTAATCATCCTATCTCTGGACATGTTTTCCCTTATACTCAGGGTTAAAGAATTAGAGTGTGTAGTCAATTACATTTAGCGGGTCACAGAAATTAATTTAGTGCCTTAGGAATGTTTTACGCGGTTGGTCTGCGGCAATGCTGTGGTAGCATTCTGCACACATAATCAAGCATGAGCTGAGCCTGTCTACCCAATCTACTGCACAGTCCCACAGGGAAAAATGACTTGCAACAGGAAAACCTGCATGAATACTAATTTGCCTACTTGGCTTTAACAGCTTTTGCAATCCAATCTCATAGGAATTTGTAGAATATGATGCCTTTCCATCTTTCCATATTAATTAGGCAGGCAGAGGAGGGAGAGTGACAGAGGGACAGGGTGTAATAAAGAGAGGGGGAACATGGGAATATCTCTGAGCTGGGACTCTGTGCTCTCAGTCCTAAATGCAGTTAATTATAATGTGATTTGAAGCATCTCGAGCAGGAATCTGGCAATCTGCATTTGGAGTTTAGAACAGAGCACGGTCTCTTCATTATGGCTCAACACAGTTAGCGTTTCCACACATTAGAAATGACCAACCACTAACATTGATGATAAAATAAATCAAGAACTAATCACAATATGCCATATAGATAAACAGTTTTTTCTAAATAATTTGCAAGACAGTTACAGACTTCAGAGAAGATTTAACTCCTTCAAAGCCTCTGGAATAGTCTTGTCAGGAGCAGTGGAGATCAAATCTGTCCAGAAACTGAAAGTGGGTATAGAAGTAAAAGATTGTTCTCCAGTACACTTTTACGTCATTATTCCGGTAAAAGTACAAGTAGTCGAAGAAATTACTATAAATTGAAACCACAACTCAAGTAAGAGTATTTCAAATTGAACTGATTGGAGGTAAGTGTTATATATAATTTGGAGTTAATCTGGTATTTTTGAAGGATGGACTACAAAGAAAAAAAGAATACCTGAAGGAGTTTTGCAAGAAAGACGCATTTAGACTCACAGTGGGAAAAGTAACCAACTCAAAATAAGAGTACAGCTACACTTTAAAATATCAGAATCAGAATCAGAGAGGGGTTTATTTCCATTGTATCTGATATCAATCTGTACAAAAATACAGATAGGTCATCTTTCTGGACTTTCCAGGCAAGTATCTGATGTGGGACCTTCTTGTGTGAGGCAAAAGCACTGCACGCATTAACCATGCCACAGATTCACACTTTAGAGACATGGATCATGAAGAGAAATTGTAGCTGATGGTGCACTAACCTCTAAGATGATTGTTAAAATGATAATACTATTTTTTGTTAGGCATTAGACATTTGGTGTTCTGTTTCCCTGCAGAGCTGGTAGTGACAGTGGCATGGCTGGCTTCTCCTGCAGCAGACAAGGCCCAGCTCATCAGGACTGGAGTAATACTGGACCAAGTTAGGTATAAAGGCTCCATTTCCTCTTCGCTGCCAGATTATTCTGTCTCATGTGCTTTAAATCCAGTGAAGTTTTCCTGTGCTCCTACTAATCTTGTTTATCCTGTGTCCAGGTCATTCCTATGCCTCTGGTGCAGCTTGTTTGGACCAGCTTGCCTCCAGCAAGCTTCTATCGTGACAGCCTGCAAAAACCCTGTAAATAAATTGTTAGAACTTAAAGAGTCATTAAGCAGACTGGCATTAAACCTTCAAAGTGTGCTTTTTCATTCCCCCCCAAATCTACTGTAACAGGGGCACGGTCACTTAGATCTATTGTGCCTATGTCCACGTTAGTGATTTATCGTAAATAAAACAATTAAATAAAAAAACCTATTCTAGTGTACATTGTATGTGGACTAGAGAAAAGGGTGTATTGGCAAGCACTGGGGTTTATCTGCCTCCACATATCAATTAGCTCTTAATGCGTTTTTATTAATTTGCTGAATTGATTATTTATTCTTTTTTCCAATGCTTTTTGAGGTGTCTAATGCAGGTTGAACACGGCAGATTAGTATTCCCTCAGAGTGGTTTGCAATCAGGTCTATAACAGTAAAATCAAGAAAGTGACATTGCTCATCAATAAGAGCCAAGAAAAAGGCAGCACACACATTGCCGAGAATGTCCATAGTATAGCGTAAAGCTTGTAATTCTTGCATTTAATCAGATACAGGTGTTTTATTTGCTAAAAAACACCCAGTACAGATACATATTGTTAAAGCATAATTCAGGGAAAATAAGACTGATATGCGCTCTCTGCATCTAATTATATGTTTTATTCTCCATGAAGCAGGAAGTGTGCTGTCAGAATGCTTGTTGTTGTTGTTAGCTTTACTGTGACGGCAAAACTCATTGTGAAATGTGCTTACAAACTCATTGCCCTGAATAATTAAGATCCTTCTCAGAAGGTATTAGGTTAGTGAGCAATACATGTGGACTGCTGCAAATGAGCTAATATACATTTTTAGGACAGTAAAGATCAGGTACAGCAATTTAAGATATCTTATGTTAAAAACTTCTTCCCACAACCTGTCACAAGTTTGAATAATGCACTTTGATCCATCACTTTGCTGTTTTAATAGCAGCGTTCAGACTTTTAGATTCCAGAATAAAAATGTTTCTTTGGACTTTTAGTGTTTTGTAACTCATGTCCATTGTTTGTTTAAGTGATTGTTTTTAATGATTTTTGCACATGTTTTCCAATGTGGTTTTCAAACTGCAAATGGTAAATGAAGTCAACTAAAGCAGGTATTGCCCCCCCACCCTGAAAAGTAACATAGTGGACCTTTAGCATGGTTAAATGAGGTGTTCCAAAACTAAGTCAGTAACTCAACGATTGGTTGTCCAGTCCCATCTCCAACCTAATAGTGCCGTTCTGTCCTTGGGCTGGACCAGTGCTTCTCAATTATTTTCTGTTAAGCCCCCCCTTGGAAGAAGAAGACACTTCCTGCTCTCCGCTGCAACCATAAATACGGTGGGCGCATAAACCTCGCATATGACAAAATGGGGTGAAAAAAAAAGTTTTTTATACACCCACTATAGTATCATTTGTCTATAAAATTGTTATAAGTACACCTCTTTAACGCTGTATCTTTATTAACATTAAAGAAAACAAAAAAAAAGAAAGAAAAATAGATCAACTTACAACAAAAATAATTTTGTTCGGGTGACTTTTGTTTATGTCATTATCTTCGTCTCTCCGCCTTTCTTTTCATCCCTGTTCAATATTTTTCCATGGTGTCTCTTGAGGCTTTGTTCAGTGCACTTCGTAACACCTGTTCTGCGCTGTGTGCGCGTTCTCCGTACAAAAAACCTAAACCATAATACTCTCTCAGTGTGCCGATGACAGCGCCACCTTAGGGATGTCAAGATATTCATTTTAATCACGATTGTCATGAGGAGAAATATCACGATTTTACATTTATGTTGTATTTTTGTATGTTTAAAGTTGCAAATATTCCTGTGAAAGGAAGGAACATTTGGTTTTATAGCAATTAACTTCATGGTAACACGGGGGAGGGGCTTGAAACTTTGAGAAAGTCCTTTGGCTCACGCCAACAACAAACAGATATGTGAAGAATAAAAAAGCGTTTACAGGTAAGATTATGCGCTGGAACTACCTGTCTCCTCCTCTCTCTCTCTTCTCGTTCTCTCTCTCTCTCTCTCTCTCTCTCTCTCTCTCTCTCTGTTGTTCTGTTTATCCAGTCTTATTGACACGCTGGGCGCGCCGCTGTACTGAGTCGCGTTTCGCTTGGAGACATTTCTGCGGTTAACCGCAGATTCCAAAAAAACACGAATAACCTACCGTGGCCATAAATAATCGCGATGATAGAAAAACCTCTCAATCCCTGCAATTACATTTTATTCTATACCATATTACATTCATTTGAGAAAGACTGGGCTAGACACAGCACCTTCTTGCCTACGTTTGAATGAGGTGTGTGAGTGACGGTGGTTGTTAGAACCAGTAAACATGAGTGAAAATGACAATTAGCCTTATATGTACAGTATATTCTATTAAGTGTACATTTATATTGCAACAGAAATCAGTGGGCTATTGACCATCGCCTTCTGGCATTCTTTCTCTGTTTCTTCTTGTCAGAATGTTATATATCCACTCTGAACGTCACCTTCTGTGTTTTACTTACCCTCTGTCTCGCTTTCAACAGTCGCCAAAATCAAACTCTCACCTCCTTTCTTCCAGATCTTTCTTTTCTTAACTTCTTTCAGCATCTTCATTTCATCCATTCATTTGTTCTTCCGTCCACTTCACACAGATTGTTATCTTCTGCTTTATAATTGTTTTCAAAACGTATTTTGAACAAATGTTAAAATACAATTGAACAAAAACAGGGATTGAGAGAAATGTGTGTGTATTTTTAATAGAAAATTAAGGCTTGATACTGGTACCAAAATAGTGCGACCAAATAGACTTCATTGTGTTTTGTTAAATCATCATAATCAAAAGATCAGAACCCTGTGGACATGTGGCATCCAGCTGCAGATGACAGTGCTTTTCTATAGGAGCCTGTGAAATCCTTCCATAATAAGGGAGAGTGAGGCTTCCATACACGCTGAACAGATTTCACTTGGCCCTTTGTGTCAGAGAATCTCACCTGGTCTTTAGAGTGGGGGGCAGAGGGGAGCCAACCTTCCCGGCCCAGTGATGGAGACACAGCCTTCCTCAGTAACCCATTCTCTTTCACACGCATCATTCATGTGCAAATCACTCCCAGGGCCATTGTTCAGCCGCCGCGCCAGCTCAGACTTTCCAAATCCAATGGTAAATGTAGCTTCGGCAATGAGATATGGTCTATATGAGATAGATGCTCGCAATACATGTATAGTTATTTTATTCATTGTTTGTTTTAGAAGTAAAATTGTTGCGGTTGTAATTGTAATTGTTTCTTAATGCATTCCCTTTTGATTTCATATATGTTGTTATCTTATTATTGATCAGTGTTTTATGTTGCACCTTAATGCCAAAACAGGTTCCTATGTTTGCGAATGGTAATAAACCTTTCCTGATTCTGATTCTGAAAACAATATATTATGTTTAAGTTTATTTTAAGTCTGTTTTAATTTTTTAATTTTTCATAAATTTTTTATTCAAATGGGGATACTTTTACTGAGTGATAAGTCTAAAATGTTCTGGTTCTCCAAACAATGCGAACCAAAAGACTTGGGCACAAAAATGATCCATTGGCTGCCATTATAATTTCTATGTCATGACATGTTTATTGGAGGTATTTGTAAGATAGTCATATATGCAGTGGCAACTACAGACGTTTAACATTTAAGAACAGACATAAAGGTTTAGAAATGACAGTATAGGGTCTAAAAGCCAAATATATTTCATGTGTACAAAAAATTGTTCAAGCTCCGCAGATTTGTGAAATCTTACACTGACAAAAATGTAACCTTTTACACATATCAAGCTCTCGAATTAAACCACAAATGTTCCAGTTTTCATCAAGGATATGGAAAATAATTCACTTTTTGTTACTTAAACTTTGAAATAATATTTTTTATCAAGAGTATTAAGGTGAGATCTTGGTTGAGCAAAAAAAAAAAAAAAGACATCTCTGATTTTGTATGATATATTTCAGTGTGCAAAAATGTGCTCAAACACCCACAATACAACTTTTTGTAGGCCGTGACTGAAAAAAACAGTGACAGTGTAGGGGGAGAATTATGCCAGCCTTAAATGCAAAAGCATTGAACAAATATTATTACTGCTATAAACTGTTGCTTTTAGAAAGCATTATGTAGTATTGTAGAACACAACTATCTTCACTTTTATGTTGATTTTACCTTTACTACCTCTGAATACATAGCCAGTGTATCTTTTAAGACTGATATGAGTATTTCTTCAGTAAAAGTACATCAGGTAGACCTTTTCGAAAAGAATAAGATTTATTTTAACATAACATGAGAAGCATATCAAACTTTTTGTCATCTTAAATCACATTAAACCTTTTGAGTGGAAAGTTTAATTATACTGAATAGCCAAATTTATGGCAATGAAACAATGTTAAGTCGCAGATGAAAAAAGATGTGAAAGTAGCCAGTGTGAAGAAGACAAAGCAGCATCCTTGGGGACAGCGCTCAATTAAGCCCTCCTACCTGAATACACCGGTTTTGTTTTAATGTTCAAGGACAAACCAGTGTCATTTGTGTCCAAAATAAACATTTTACCAAGAACTGCGCTGATCAGTGGGAAAAAAATTGTTTAACTGTACATAATAGCACCGTCTCTCTTTGAAAACGCCCCGAGCTCTTGTAATCAAAAGCACAGCCTTTTGTCCATTTACCACACATACCAAAGAAGCTGTCAAAGAGGCCACAGCAGAATGAATAAAGATTTAATTGAGATCTATTGAGGCAGAAGATCCAAACAACCTTGCTTTAAAAGATTATTCACTGATAAAAAAAATATATATATACAAGTAGGGAATAGAGATAGACAAACACACACTTGAGAGTTTGTCCAGTGAGTGAGGAAGAATGCATGGCTAGAGCTATGTTAACTTTATCTTAAGATTTTATCTGACTGAGCTATCAACCAAAACCGTTCACTTTTATGTGAAGGACTGCAGGCTTGGTAGAGTGGGAAAACAAAGAAGCCAATGGAATGCCGACTTTATTTCATAGTGTGTTATTATTATTTGTTTACTTTGTCAGGACAGTGCATATGAACATACATGATACACATGCTGTATTATAACTATGGGCTATTTTGCATAATCTGTCCCACATTCCCTCTCACAGACACACCCTCTCTCCTACACCAGCTTACATGGGCACTGGAGGTGGATGAAGTGTCTTGCAATACTGCCCCACTGTGCCACCTGGCATTCCAGAGGTCTCCCATCCAAGTACTAACCAGGCTGCTGCTTAGCTTACGAAATTTGATGAGATTGTGCATTGGTATGGCCTTATAGGTTCCATCATTCCCTCTTTAGGGCTTTTATATATAAGAATTCACTCAAAATGCTATGAACTGCATGCTTCAGTCAAATGTGGACATAATAGACACAGACATACATAAACCATTCGAGATGGGAGAAGAAGAAAAACAAACAATAGTCAAATTGATTATAGAGTATATTTCTACTTAATTATTGTTAATAGTAATAATTTCCAAACATTTGCCTACAGTATATATTGGCAATAACTAAACTGAATCTGGAAGGTCATTCTATTTTTCCAATACATTATGGTTGATTTCAACCCATTACAAACTTCAGTTGTAGTCATCTGGACAAACAAGACGTCTCGACTCTCATCCATCTCATTCAATATGCGGATCTCTTCTGAGAACTCAGATACTTCCTACTCTGAGTAAGCCCTAAACTCCTGATAATAGCCTGTCCTGCTTTTGTTTACACTGCAAGTTTCATCTGAAACCAATATTCTCTAAATGAGTGTCCAGATGACTACAATTGAAACTTTTCCTACAATGATCACTCCTGGACAAATGAGGGATTACACCGACCAATTAACGATATGTTTGAATTCCTTCATTCATCAGAGTCCACCCAGTATTAAATGCTTCTGCCCAAACAGCAGCAAGCTGATCGTCATTTAAGTCAACATCTATCTGATTGATGCACCACATCAGGGTCTCAATGAAATGAAACTAATGGGCCATGTACATTGTTTTAAGGTGCAGCAAAAGACCCTCAATACAATTGACTTGTATTCATAGACTTGAGTCAATAAATACCTTTAGAAGCCTTTAGAATGACAATATTTTTCAGAAAATGTTATAGTGCACTTCTCAGATTTACACATTAAAAGGCATACCAAACAGCAGTGAAGGCTAAGTGAAAAACGCCTCACACAATAGAGAAAAGATATGCGTGCAATAACCAGCAATGATCGAAACCTCCAGTCTTGCTTTATGTCTGTATCAACATGGAAACTATGGAAGCTAAAGACTTGTGCTAAAATCTAGTCAATACATTTTTTCTGTATTTGTCCTGTGGAAGATATTGTTCACATAACTGTACATTCAAGTTTGGTTTGGAAATCAAATCAGTGCAATCCATTTGAATATTTTTTTTTAAATATAATAACATGCAAGGACAGTTTTATATGCTGAACCACAATACCTTGACATCTTATCAATACAAAACCTTGACTTTATTCACTTTACCAAAATAAATCATACAAGCACATTTTTGCACCCCCATCATGTTGCACACTATAATAAGTCTGCATAATTTCAAATTATCATATGAATGCATTAACTGTGTGAGACTTTGACTTTAGCACTGCAGATAGTAGGTAAATGCTAATGTATGTTGTAATCACCTTAGCTGAATATAACAAAATAAAAACTTGCAGTCAGCCAAGGACACCTCAAAGGCACCTCTGTCTTTGTGGCGTAGAGGCTGTGATGCTCCTCCTCACCCTGTTATTGTGTACACATTACTACAATCCAACTCCACTTCCACTATGAGCTATGTGTCTCACACAAGTGTCTGTTGACATGCTCCTTAACAGGAATATTATGTGAGGAAGCCTTTTAGCAAACTCCAAATAATTCTGCCTCAGTTCTCTCTTTCTCTGCTGGGTCAGGGCTGTCTGCAGCCATTATTGGTAATGAATGTTGAGTCCTACTTTAAAAGGTTCATGCGTGTAAAGTCACCTAAAGCTGACTAATGGAATCTCACTGACACCAGATGCCAGAGGCTTTTACCACATCCCAGAGCAGTACATTTGGACATTCACACTGGTACAGACATAATGAACTATAAATGTAAACTTGGAAATGTAACCTCCCACACAGCAGCACACAGCTATAAATAGTAGTGAACAGTATGCGGCAAAGGTCCCCATTGTGTGCCGTGTGCTGCCCCGGAATTATTTGCTCTGTTCAATTTCGACCTGGCTTCTGCAAAAGTGTCATATAAGCACATTTATTAAAGAACCGATGGCTACAAATGCAAATATTGAAGTGCTGGCCCACATGTTCATACACAAAGAGTTTGTTAGCGCCGCTACACTACATGCCCCAGGAGATGGGCCTCTTCAGGGGGGTCAGAGGTCACGGCACTGTGCGCAGAGTGGCCATTGTGCTTTGTCGTTTCACAGGTGACTCACATCACTACACTCGAGCAGGCTGGAGGCAGAGCACTCGGAGATGCTTGCAGCATTCAAAATGCATGATTTCCAGGCTAGTGCAAACAAATCGCTTTAAAAGATCAGTTTAATCTATTTGGAGCTGTTATTATGAGCCGGGAGAGTTGTTCAGATAAAGAGACTGAAGCAGGGTTAACATCAGAGTGTTGGACAACTCTTCACATACTTTACCCACGAGAGCCGTCTCCTTTTATTATATTATTTGTTTTTCCAATACATTTGATTTACAAATGCGGTGCAGACATTTAGCAAAACTAATGGTACGTGTTACACATGTAGCAAACACCTTTGAAGGTTCTGATGCAATACAGTACATGTAGAAAATATCTGGTAATAGGAATTAATTAGTCGTAGAAGTCGTCTGTGTCAACATTGTTTATGTTGAAAAGTTGAGGACGTAGGGCTGCTTCAATCTCGCTGTAGCTGTCATCCGAGTCTCCCCAGAATGCTATAACAGAAGAAGACAGAAAAAAAGGGAAAAAAAACCATTACCAGAGGAGAATACATCCTTTTACATCGTCTGCATATTAGCTTTACACAGCCAATTCTACTTCCTCTTCATAACCATTTAAAAAGAGAGAAGCTAAGATTACCTTGAGTTTCATATCACAATGAGAATCTTAACAATCTTGCTTTTATGCTCTATAATATGTCTTAAATCTACATATTGTTCACTCACATGTCTTGGGTGATATAATCCAATCTTCAAACTTAATACAAATGGCGACTATAATATACTGGAGGTCGAAACAGATGTCCTCCCTTATTGTATTCATCTTAATTTGTACTCTAAAATACGTTTTGCAGTAACCCATCCCTTCCTGCATGACCTACATTTACTTTTCAGACAGGTTTTTTTCCTCATTTAACCATGAACAAGGCAAAGCGAAGAGTATGCATACGTGCTTTCACCAACCTGATTTTAACTTCAAGGTAATATTCCATTTGCAAATACTTCAGAAGCATTATTGCGTTTACAGAGAAATATAATCGAACAGTTGGTGCTTGATTGAAACTAAAAAAAAATTACAATCAGTCCCACGTTCTTTATAATATGCTCGATGTAATTAACCTTGTTTTGACATCGTCTTTTGTGAGCAACTGAAGCAACTTTGTCTATACTCACCTTTTGACTGTAGAGCAGAATGAGCCTTTGAGATCGCTCCCTCAGTTCTGGAAACACAAAAAAACATTATCCTTGCGAGTTATTGCCATAGACTTTCTTTGATAAAATCATGTTAAACTAAAAATAACTTAAATGAAAGGTTATAGACTATGAAGGAATAAACATGAACTGCACACAGGACGACGTTGGCTTCGTTTATGTTTATTTTGATTCGCTTAAAAAAAAAAAAAAAAAAAAAAAAATCCTATTCCAAATTGTGCCAGGAGGACCTCTTTATTGTAAAATTGGCCCAAAACATGGACTGCCAGGTTCCCATAGCTTCAGTGATAGCACTATGTAAAAGTGTGACCTCCAAAAGGCTTTGATCTAACTCAATGCATATGCAATAAGGGCCCCTGCTTCCACTATTAAAGGGCTCCTCTTTAATTTACATCCTCACAGAGCCCATTGAAAGGTGCACAATATATCCTCATCATCTCCTAGGTTAGTATACATATCTATATAGCTAATTTGTCTGGGTCTTTTAGGCTGCAGAGCTTCTCTCTGAAACAGTGAAAGAGCAGTACTAGGGCTGCACAATATATCGCAATTGAAACAAAATTGTTATTTGAATTGCTGCAAATATCAAATCGCAAAGGCTGCAATTATTTAGATAATAGAATGTCCTCTGCAAAACACAAAATGTACTGACTCACCGTGTTGTACCTGTAGTTTAGACCACGTGCTGAAGTCCGTGGGATTCTTGTATTAGTTTAGCAGTTCATATTTCAGTCTTTTCTTAAACGTTAATGCTCCTGGGAGTTGTTACAATGTGAACAAAATATTACTTTTAGAATTCGATTGTTTTTCTTCCTAAAGCGTGCTAGTATGCATGTAAGCTCCAGAAAACAATCCTGTCCCAACGCCTAAACAGCCATACTGCAAAGACACAACTATCCTCTCATTTAGTTTGCATCTCATGTGACTAGATTTAACAAGGACCAGACGAATAATACCAGTCAAGGTCAACAGGAGTTTGGGCCAAATGACACACTGTCCAATAGACACGTATAGAAAGCTATAGGTCGATGGCAAAAAGTAAGTTTTATTAAACAGCGGGTTCATTTATACATTTGGCTAAAAGTGAAGTGTACATTGTAATGTTATTTTTATTTTACTTGATATTGATGCTACAATGCAAAAGCAATGGTGTTTTGGCAGAATATTAACTCCTGAAGGTTGTTCTTCATGTATGAATGATGTGCACTTCAATATACACTTGACTTGGTAACAAATTTTTCATGTGGTGAACTGTATGCAAAAAGACCTAAAAATGCATATTAAGAAGTGAAAAAAATGTGACGGCACATGAAAGCTCCAACACAAAGGGATCGATGCATGAGCCGGTATCCACATTAAGCCTCTTAAACAGTCAGTTAAAGCATAGACGCTGAAGCAACAAAACCACAGGGAATAGAGAACCCATCTGCCAAAGTAAAGAATCCAACAGCGTACCTGAAGCCACAGAAATGTGGCCTATTCCATACAATTACTAACACTTTTTTGCCACAATAATAGCTGTTACAGACAGTAAATTGAGCTTTTTCTTTTCTCCAACTTCCCCCAGGATGGGAATGGTCTATCAGCTGTTCCACTTCAGCAAGGGCCAGGATTGATTTCAAGACGAAGCCATTACCATAGGGAGCCCGGTCTGTATGTGACCCCGCCAATCTAATATTCCGTTTTCATAAACATTTATGCCAGTTCATCTTCAGCTGAGTTTCCCTTAATTGAGGCAATGATCTGAATATATAAGACTGGGCTGGCCTGCATTTTATAAACCCAGGGAGGGAGAGGTAAATGTGTAAAATGATGCAAATTACAGCTATTGTAATTCCAATGTTCTTTCCACAATGCCTTGCTCATTCGCTGTTGCTGTCACACATTTGTTTCATATTGTTGTTTGTGACACGTTTTAACATCTATTCCTGTCTGATATACATCACTGAGTCCACACGACCTGTAAATTTGTATACAGACTACTTATTTGGCACTATAATTTTCTGTGATAGCTTAGTTTATGACAAAATAGGGATGCCCTCTATAACCATTCAGGAAACCTCTTTTGGTATTTGAATAATTAAGGGATATAAGTTCAAACAATGCCACTGAATACATCATTCTATATTACTACATGTATTGTCGAATAGATACCCCAATACACACCATGTATTCAAAATATATAATGTAACAAATGGGACAGATCTGGAAACATGTCACCACTGTGTGCAATAATGCTTATCTGGCACTAAACAATTGCTCGGACACAATGCTAGCTGGAAAACTGCCTTTATTTACCCTGGCTTTTTTAAGCTCCTGCCGCCCACACACGAATGCTAATAGCACAATGGCACTTTTAACGCAGCAGTGCCTGTCTAAAGGTAAAGGGAGCCCCATCACCTCATCACTCCCATCTACTCCTACTCCTACCCCAGCCCCGACCCTCAGGAGCACTGTCTGCGCTCGGATGCAGTGACGGGCCTCAATGAGAGCAGGATATAGCCTTCAGTGGGGCCCAACAGCACAGGGGACAAGCGCCTTGCGAGTGGGCACTTTCTAGCATGTGAGTGCTCTCTGCTGGCGGCAACTGGGTACTGCAGATGGAGAGGGCTGAGCAGTTTACAAAGTCGTTTGAACGGAGGCTGGAATAGTGGGAGAAAGGAGCGGACATGAAGGGGATATATACAGGACATGACATGTGACGGGTTAAGTACACAGACTAAGGAGCAGCATCTAAGTAATTCCGAAAAATAAAAGGTATACAAAAATCTTTTAACAAACAATCTACATTAACAAATGCAGCAACAAGGATAGAAATGCACTTTGTACATAAAAAATAATTAAACCACATTCTAAATTTGCGACAAATTTAACATTTTAATTCTAAGCAAAGCATTCAAGCCATTGCAGGACAGTGAGCTCCCCTTCTTAACTGTATTTACCTTAGTGAATATTTGAGGAATATAATGCTAATATATTAAATACATTTTATTCATTTATTTATTAATATTCAGTATGAATTTGTTTACCACTTCATTCGTGTACTTTTCAGCCTATGCCACAATGCTTGTATTAATCTCTATACAAATCTTGCATGCAGTCTTTCAGTGCACATGATGTTCAAGTTAAAAACAAACACGCTACAGTCTACATAAAAATAAGAAAAAGAATGATGCCTGAAATGCCTACAGTATATAGCACAATGCTTCTGTGCACGAGAGGAAGCAGTGGCATGCACTGGCATACAAAGGGGAACAAGTGGTCTTTACATGGAGTGCAGCTGCTTATTAAGACTCACTCCTTCGTGCAATATTCCTTTCATCCCCACTCAAGCACAAAGTGATTTTACTTTGCCACTCACAAAGACAGCAAAAGATTTTTAATGGACAAATCCTTAATAAATGTTGCAGATCAGTCGCTTCCCTGCCAGTTATAATACAATAAACAGCACATTTGATAAAAGTATCTGCCTGAAAAACGCTGTGTGGGAGTGAGCAAAGACGAAGAGAAAAAAATATATGAAAGACCTCAATTCTCTCAAATGCCATAATAGTGAAATGAACACATATAAATGTGTTAAGAGTATCTCTTTGCATCTTGTATAGACTGCATGTATTTAATCTGTAAAGCTTATTAAGACCCCAGTCATTGCTATGCAAAGCAGCACCCAGCGCTTTTCTCTCACTTTTCAGTGGAGTGCAGTGTTTGGCCAATAGCACTGGCCCCCTGCCTCTCATTCTGCATTCATAACATGCAACATTTGCACAATGTATCTCTCAAAGGCCCTGAATAGAAGGCCTTAATACTCATGTAAACAACTGCAAACCAATTACTTAATGAATCAGGCCCACACATAATGAGGAGCCTCACAAAGGGCTATAAATGCATTTTTGCACCAAAGCCTCTGCTTTAAACTACAATCCCTCTGCTGTAGTCCAGGCTTAACTGACAAATCATAATTATTGTCTAAGACAACAGAGAGGAAGCAATTTTTATATTTAGAGTCCAGCCATTTGCTTCTTTTGAAGTCACTCATCATCTCACTGACAAAATAAAGCAAATAATTAACAAGTCGGATGAGGAGGGGGTTGTACATACACAAGACAAGAATAAAAAGGGGCACACAGATGGAGAAAGGGCAGGAGTGGGAGACTAGAAGCCAAAAGAATAACAGACAAGTTTAGTGAGAATATGCAGGGATTCAAGCCACTTGAATGGAGTGTCTACATGCGTATCTAAATTGCAAAGACAATTGGGACATGTATGTCATAGTTAGTGGTTGTGGTTGTTTCCAAAACCTAGAAATTTGAGACAAAGAAGTCAGATACATATTAATTGCCCATTTCTTCATATATTTTTTTAACACTGCTAGTATCTTTTGCTATTGTTAATTTATTAAATTTTTTGTTCTAAAATGTGTATTTAATCACACATTTTGTGGTCCTTCCATGCACATTAATCACATTCTGAGTGGGTCTAGGTTTAAAATTGGCTCATGTTTATTAAAGAGGGTGGTCACTAGGGCTGGCAGAGGTAGACATCAGCAGCAATGAGGACCACAATAGAGCCAGCCCATTAGGCCCTTCCCAGGGCTAATAGGCAGACTGGGAGTGCCGGATTGCCAGGCCAGGGAGATACAGACTTCAGCCCTTGTGTCAGCGTGGTGCCCAGTAATCACATGAAATCAGAGAAGATTATTCCTCATAACGTTTACCCAGCCATTACTACAGCCAAAATGGGTTCGCAGTGAAGAGGTGCTCTGAGGACCCGGCATGCAATTGCAGATTTGATGAAGTCGTGTGGATATTCAAATGTATCCATGATGGTGTTAGCCTCCACCAAGCTATTTATCATTAGATGTTCTTTTCCACCCCACTTAGGTGTCTGATTTCAGCTGTCTAAACGAGTTTCAAGGATATAAACTAAAAGGACATTTCTCATTGTCAACACTTGAGTCCTCTTCTACCAAAATAGTCATTGTTGATTCTGTTCTTGACCTGATCGGTTTGTATTTTGACAGCAAGTCTGAAAATAGTTATAATATACAATAACAAAGTGTTATTGTTACCAGTTAAGTTTTTAGAAACCAGTTAAATCAAGCAAACTGTAAGTAAGAGGGTCTTAGGGGCCTTTTGTCTTTGTGAGCAAGTTAATGGGTGGCACACCCTTGATCTTATGGAAATGAACAGGGAATTATGAGAGCCGCCATGCAAATGGCGTGAGGCACTTTGGTGTCTGGTGGCCCATTTCCTGTGGCCCGTAGAATAATGAACAGTGTTTTACCCGGGGTAAGGGTCTTGATGTAAGGGGCGTTTGGCCCACCCCGAGTCCTCTTCATGCTCATTTATTCCTTAAAAAAGAAAACATAATCAGAATAAATGGGATCGGACTTCTAACACCAAAAAGCCACTGGGGTGATGATATCAAAACAGTATAACACCAATCAACACAATACTACTGTAGGTTTCGTATGTTATTTGTGATAAGAAAATATATGTCATATTTATTTCATTTCAAAAAAAGATGCACACATCATCAATCACCCATATGGGCCAACTCTCTTACCAGAGAAATCATCACGGTCTTCATCATCCTCTTCTTCAGAGCACACAATTCTTTTCTGCATGGCTGATTGTTTAAGCAGCTGATATGCTTTTGACTCTGTAAAAACAAACAAAACAGTATTGGATCTGTTTGTTCTGTTCTCACTTTTGACATAACTTAGCACTATTTGTGCATATCTTTTTTTAATCAAACGGTTAGACATAGCAATGAAATAGTTTCGAGAGAAATAACACACTTATTGTATGAATGACAAGTTTTTATAATTAAGTCTATAAGAAAATCGCCCCACAGTACTTTATACACAGCTGGAGTTGGTCTAACCATAGTACAAAGCCACATGAGGTGGACATTGTATGCACTGGCAATTATTTACAACCCCAAGATCATGCTGTTTGATTGTCACATTGATGTCAAATAGCACTGTAACCCTTTAGTCATGTATTTGTAATGTTTCTTTTGATTAAGAAGAGATAATAGAAACTGGACTCATGTTGCTGGCTGTGCACCTTGGGGATGGACGCATGAAAAACCCAGTAGGAAATCTGATATAGGATGGAGAATTGCTTTACATTTCAGACATGCAACTGAGGGATGGGCACACCAACTGCTGCCAGGATGCCTTTACATCCAGTATTTTCAAGTCCAGCAATGTTGCTCATTGTTTAGAGGATAATGAGAGGCAATGACAGATCTCTTGTGCTTCCCACCCAGGTGTCCTGACAATTAAAGTAGCTGCATTACGTAGAGCCAACAAATTTGACCAGAATGCCACAGACCAGGCTGAAAACATGGATAGTGTTTTCTCAGAGATAATTAGAGAACTAGCGCAGCTCTTCAGGTGGGACTTTGACCCTGGATTCACCTTGATCATCCTGGCTTCACCATTGCGTAAAAGAGCCCATTATTCACTGCAGTGGGAAGAAACCAGCCACAACATAAGAACAGTGTGAATGCCGAAGCATCGGCAATGCCTTTTTACCTCTAATAGGAACACTTTCCACAGGGCTTTCGTCCTGGCTGTCCTCTTCACTACTTTGTAGTTCTGTAAGAAAGGGAAGCACATAGTGAGGAGGCGAGGCAGGGAAGAAAGGAGCGCAGGGATACAAATAGGAAGGGGGGACTACAGCACAGAATATGAAGCTGTTAAAAATAGACTTGGAGACATTTTAAAAACTAAATGATAAAATAGATTTAGACATTATAATTATTTACAGTGGGAAGCTGCAGAAAGCCACAACAGCTTTCATTGCTGGTCATAGTTTGGAAAGGACTCATCTTTCCAAGAACTCAGAAATGATTAAAAATGTATGTATAAATACTTTTGGATTTGATGATTAGATTTCTCTCTTAATTAAAATCAAATTTACTTCCCAGCCCTAAGATATAGTGTCCAATAAATACACAAACAAAGCATGTGCTCAACCTGGTCTTTGTTGTTTCTGCAGTGGCCTCACAACTCTGGAGTCAGGCAGAGGAGCTGGGCCAAAGAAAGACACATCACTCTCGTCCTCTGCTGAGGGGCACTCCTCACTGGACCGGGACAGAAGTGTCCTCAGCAGCACTTTGGCCTACGAGCAGCACAAATTAAAACCACTCTTAATTGTTCCAATGTGAAGGAAGTGTTAAATTAAATCCTCAGCGATTAGGCAAGTCATTTATATTGGCCATGGCTGCTCACACACGGCTGGCGCTAGGGTGCGTACTCAAACTACCAAGTTGAAATACTCACTCATTTCACTAAAAATAACTTCAGCCACTTTCACTGCTGTACTCAATCACACTTTTTCTCCCTTCTCTTCTCATCCATGAGATTAGAAAAGCACCTAAATAATGCAATCACCCTAGTGTTAATGTGCAGCACGTACAGGATATCTCTCCCCTTCTGGTGGAGAGGAGCAGTCAAACTCCTCTCTTCCTCCCTCTCCAGCTCAGTTTTATCTCCGGGGAGATGAGGATACACAATTAAGAATAGCTGTTCAGCAGATGAGTAGCAGGAAGATGCCACACAGTGATTTCTACCTTCCCTGAAATCCAGCCATTGTCATCTACGCGATCATCTCTTTTGTCATCAAAGAGTGCCTCTCATCCTTAGATGGCCCAGTGCAACTTTTAATGAGCACTAATATGGAGAGGGGGATCAGGAGGAATTTGACAATGACAAACTTTAGGCATTGTTTCTTTGTTGTTACAAGTGCGTCAAAGTCAAGAATTACATGACTGATAGGCTTACATTTGTGCGAGAAAAAGAGGCACAAACACAAGTAAGAAAAAACACTCACACTTGATCTTAGTCCTGATATGACTTAATTTTTTTCTAACATATAGTCAAATATACTGTCTGCTTTAACAGCTCACTGCATTCTAAATGTCAACGAATGCTACTGTCAGCACTTGAATATTCAAAGTGACTCTTGGAGTTGCATGCTCCCATTTGTTAGAGCAGCTAGGCAGTGCAGCAAGACGTGAATAGAAATTTGTGTTTGCTCTTGTATGTGGAGAGTCAGCTGTTGTATGAGAGGACAGAGGAGACAGCCAGAAGGAAATATACAGCATGAACGAAAGATTTCACTCATGCTTTTCCCCTTGTGCACAATGATGAAGCTATCAGCATGTCTCTTTTGCTTTTGTCAGTTCATATATTCAAGAGGCTCTACAGTCACCCTCATTGGCTCTAGTATTGTGTAACACTAAAACCCCATCTCCAGAGAGACAAGCGACCTATCAAATCGAGAGTGCAAAAATGTCACCAAAATGTTACACTTTCTACAAGCAAAATAATATTTTTTCATTTTTGAATGAACTGCTACTGTAATACTGAATATGGCTGCATGTTTTGCACCATACACAGGTTGAGAGTGAGTGTACATAAAAAAAAAATTAAAAAAATTTTTGGTATGCTCAGTGGTTTGTCTGGTGTGGTGACAGACAGTGTTCCTCCTGCGCTACCTGGTGGCCGTATGTGGCATGGCGCTCCAGCAGCAGTGGCGTGAACAGCTGGACCAAGTGCTCTGTAGTGAGGACATGACGCTCCTTGAGCAGAAGGGCGTGCTTGAACCAGCGATCCCACAGCTGAGCGGCATCAGGCAGGAGACAGTCACTGTGTGTGCCAAGGTGCAGAGAACCGGGATAAAAATACGTTCTTATTAATATTAAAATACAATTCAACTTAAATTGTATTTTAATATAAAAGCTAAATAAAACATAAAGAAGGAGATATTGAATTAACACTAATTTGTAAGAATGTATATAATCTATAAAAGGTTTAGAAGCTGTGATAAAAGGACTGTTTGTTGTTGTTCCTAACAGTGAGGAATTGATCAATTCCTGTTAACATCAACTAGACACTGTCAACAATTTGATAAGTAGAAATAAGGTCATAGACACAGTATGCATCTCAGCAGGAGGGAGAGGGACACTAGATGTGTGTCAGTGGACTGAGTATAGAGCAGAAAAGGTCTCAGTCGAATCAATAGAGTAGTGAAGCAGAGCGTGGATTTGGCTTAGAGTATAACTACTTATTATCCAAAGGACTGGAAGTCACAGATAGGGCATTTTAATTTACTCATGACATTCACCCGCACCGTTTTACCACAGGAGGTGACACCAAAGATGACCTTTACATTCATGGACAAGGAAGACTAAATGAAATGGTCATGTGCAATATCTCAACAGCATTTCTATGTGCATGCCCTCTTCAATGCCGTGTATTCAAAAGAAGGAAAAAATGTGCAGACACTCTTTTCTTTCAATAGTGGAGCTCACCTCTGTGTCAGTTCATGTTTCTCTATTAGAGGAAAGAAAGGTCTATTGAACCCAGTAGCTTTTAGAGGACTGATATGCGTGTTGTACAATAAATACAACACAAAGTACAAAGTGTCTTTGTTTGCACATGTAGATTGCAATACTGCATAATCAATGTCTTATAGGTTTTCAGTCATCTTAATACTGGGCTACAATAACCCCTGCAGCACAAAAATAAAACCTAACGATTTAGAGCTCATTTTATTCACTAAAAACGTACCTTATTTCATTTGTCTTAGTGCAGGATTGGTGGGCACTCACTACGTCCAGTGGAAGTAGGCAGCCCTTCTCTGTACTCCATGACAACCTCTGCAGCTCATGAAGGACAACTGCTCCACACGCTTTAGGGTCCTCACCATTCAAGTCCTCGCCGCTGTTACAAAGGCTGGACAATATACAGGGCAGACAAACAGTGTCACAAAGCTATGAATCCAGTCCGCTCGTCACCACTACATGCACAATGTAGCTGCTGCTAGCACTTCACACACGCTATCATGCTACAGAATGTCCAAGAATAATAAGAAAAACAAAGACAAAAGGTGTTTACCAAATAATTCTGTTAAGTTCTTGAGCATCAATTGAGGAATCACTATATACTCTGCTTTGCTCTGCATGGAACTGTCCTTCGATGGTGCCTAGCAGCTTGAAGAGACCTCTCTGAGACAGGCTGCAAAACATCATATGTGAATGTGATGAAAGGAAGTACAACTGCAAAAGGTCACATGGTTAATGTCTTATTTATTATTAACCAAACAGACAACAGAAATTGAGATACATCTTCCTGTGCTTTTGAGGAATTGCTGTGCGATCAGTCTGTAACACTTAAGACATGGCAACAAACATCTCCAAATGTCTGATGTTGAGGTGATTATGTCTGCCACATAGTACCTTATGACAAGGCATAGATCCTGCCTCAAATAAATGCATATAGCACTGTTGAGGTAAAAGGCATGATCAGCTTTGCATGCATAGAATATCCACAGCAATAATATACTTTAAAGCACTATTAAATGTTGTCAAAGTGAGAGGCAGCTCCATGGGGGGGTTTTGCTGTGAGCTTTATAGTATAATCTGGTCCTAACAGGAGACGGGCTCCTAATACATATACAGAAAAGCTAAAGCATTAAGCTGTTGGTGGCCCACAATGATTTCTCCTGGAAACCCAAGCCTAAAGATCCTAAGCCATAGTAGAATTTATGACCATCTTAACAGGCTCCTGGGTTAGAGGTCAGCAAACAATTGCTCTTGTTTTTTGCAGGTTGTTTCCTGGAAACATCTTGATTAAGGTGTCGACGTGAATCATATCCATGACATTCTGTAGTGTACATTCTGTCTGTGCTAAGTCCTCTTGAGCCTGGCTGAAGTAGTACAGGCAAAAGATTGGGCTATTTTTTCTTTATCGTCAGCATAGGCCTTGAAATAGTCATCTTTCTCTTTTCACTTTATTTGTCAACGCTCTTCAAAAAGAGACCTTAAAGAGAGAAAGTGAATTAGTTGTTTTTTCCCCCGACAAACCTTTCATTGTATTTTTGCTAGCTTTCATGTCAAGGTCTGTAACCTCACTTTAGATGCGGCTGTTGTCCATGCGCCGACATCATCAAGAGCACATTGTTAGGTCTGCGCAAGAGGTCAGCCTCTCTGCCGAGATATTGCTCAACAGTGTGCAGTGGTGACCTCAAGGTGATTTAGCACATGGAATGGCCTCACCGTTGAGTGATTGGTGTCAAAGGAATCTCATCGACACAGACGGCCGATGTAACACACAAAAGGGGTGGGAAAATATACCACAAGTAATAACGGATAGCAATGACATTCTTGAAATTATGTCTCACTAATGGAAATATTTTCATAGAGCAAAATAGTAAAATTAAAAAATACTAAAACAATTGTGTTGTTAGCTATGCATGCAAGGGCTTTCTTTTAAATTAGATATATATATATATATATATATATTATATATATAATTTTTCCAAGTGCACTTGCTAACAAGGAACTAGTGGGAAAATAAGAGACTCTGGCTTGGGTTTTCTGCGTCTCCAATCCATCCAAAATGATGCTTCATCTCAGAGGCAATCGTCTTGCTAAAAATTTGTGGCTGTGAGAGCTGTCCATATGCTCACACTCTGGAACACTCTATGGTGCCACAAATTTCCTCCTCCACTGGGAACTTCTTAAGGTCAGTCAGGCAGAAAATTGCTCTGTATTATCTTGAATTACAGCAATACTGTTATGTTATATATTCGTGACAGGTTCTGGGATCTGTGTATGTGATGCATGACTACTACTGCTGCAGCTCCTGCCTAGTAGCACGGGCGGTGACTGCCACAATCCTGTCTGTCAATTTCAGATGTGGTATAATCTAAAAAGATGGCTGTGACGGGGGGAAATTTTACACTTGTTTATAATATGCAGTAATAAAGAATTCAATAGACATTTACTACCTCTCCATAGTCACTCCTTCAGTTGGACTGTACTGGCAGTGACTAACATTGTCTCCAATGAGGTCCTGTTTGTCAGCAGCTTCACTCTCTGGTAAATCTTCATCCAGTTCAGATTGTGTAAGTGAAAGGGACAAAGCACTAGATTTGCTTACTGAAAAATTCTCCTCTGAGGACAGAGGACTGTCAGAATTTCCTAAGTAAACAGAAAAAAACACACAATGATAATGACAATGTTTTTAGTGTTTTAACAACAACAAAGCTTTGTCAGTCGTACTTTCAGGAATAGAATTATTAAAGCTTCTTTCTGCTTTTTCCATTTCCAGTGACTGAGAGGTATGTTCTTTCTCTCCAATGGGCTTTTCGTCTCCCATGAGACCATTGCTGCAGGGAGATGGCCTCTCATCAGCTGCTGTCAAGGTCACTAGAGGTGAAGGCTTGTGTTCATTATGTTCAAAAGGCACATTTTGGACACCGACGGTCAATGCACAAATAGTTGGGAGCTCTGCAGTTGTTCTTTCTTGTTTGTCACTTAATTTATGGCCATTTGTGGGATCATTTGAGCTTGAAATGTCATCTGAGAAATATGCTTGGTTGCCGACGATATCCTCTCTGCCAGCGCTGGAGTCCTTCAAAAGGCCACATTGTAGATGTTCGCGGAAATGCAGGCTGCTCTTAGGAGAGCAGGGCAGTATATGGTCACTTAACGGCCTAACTTGTGTCTGCTGGCCCATAACACTTGACACTGCTGATTTGTAAACTGGATCCATAAAGGACTGACAATCCATGACTTTCACCTGCATTCAAAAAAGATAAATAATACAAATTACGCTTATATTAAATCTCATGCAGTGTGACTGCATACTATCCACTTAAAATTATCCAAGAAATTTAACAGTGTAGCTAGTTAGTTAGGAAAAGGATGGAATTGATGTCAAAAGACATTTTAGAAGAATGTCTTAAGATCAGTATAAAAACTTTTAATGTCTGATTCATGTTTGCAGTGTCACCAAGAGGAGGAGAGAGTCAAGCAAAAAGCCTCCCTAAAAATATAATAACAAAAAGCAGGGCTTCTGTTTCTTTTCTGATAAGAGTCCTAAATACCAAACAGTTAGCAGCTTAATAACATTCACTGTAACCATGTAGCCAGCCCAGCAGATCCACAAAGTAGGTAAAAAAAAGGGGAAAAGTTAATTTCTTGGCTGAGTGATTCCATCGGTAGCTGCAGGGCAAAGTAGAAAGTGTTTCAGTAAAGTAGCAATTGATTCTTCTATCAATCTGTGGCACGCGTGCGCTCTTCCAAGGAATGTATTAAATATGAAAATCATATCCCGTTATCATCTGTCTCCAGCTTTCAGCCCGGTAAGCTTCCCTTAATGAATGCTGCAGCCTGAGGGACATGCACACTACCAGCCAATGGCTTGTATGCATAATGGAGTGACGGTACCATTTTGCTCATTACAATATTGACGCTGAGGGGTGGGTATTGGGGGGGTGCACACAGTTACAAGTGACTGCTCTAGACAGCATGCTCCAAGTTATTATGTGCTGTCTTAGACATTTCATCTAAAAGAGCTTTAACTGTGTTAAGTGAAGGGAAAAGCAACTGCGGGCTTGAACTGCATCGCTTGTACAGATGCACCAGTTAGGATTAGACAATGGCATTAGTAGCGTACATCATTTTAATTCAAACATTTCTAAAGATTTTCCAGGAAAAATACATGATTTTCTTCTTTCAATAAAGCACAAAGGAGCTTTGATTTACATAAATATAAAATAGTAATTATTATTATATTATTATTATTATTATTGTTATTATTATTATTATCATTATTATTATTATAACAATAAACACGACAAACAACAAAAGGGGCCTGACAATGATCCAAAATAGATGTTTTTTTGTTGTTTTACAACATTCAATTACCTTTGTTGATTCAGCCTCTTGATTTGTTATTTTTCTCGTGTCCATAAATTTTGAAATTGTTGTCTTAACATCAGCCTGTACAACAAATATGTAATAAATATGAGTGCGATAAAAAGATGATTAAAACCATTCACTTATATATACTTCATAAAAATCAACTTGTATATGTGACCATTACAATAATTGATAAAAAAATATATACATTCATCAATTTTTAGCAACAACTACCATCTATCTTGTAAGTCTGGAGCCAATGTCTTGTGTACTAATAAATACATGAATACATTGCATTCACATTATAATCTCAGCTGGTGGGCAGGGACCCGTGGCAGATTTACTGTTTTTGAAAAGAACATCCAAAATACAAGAAATCTACAAATGTTGAAACTTATCATTATTTATTAGTGATGGGATTCACAAACTTGTCATATTGTCTTAAAATCCTTCAACTGGCAACAATCACGCCTTTGGAGGTGAATAATGGCACCACTGTCTGAAGCTATTATGAAAAAATAATTTCACTTTTGTTTATTTTGTGCCAGTTTTTGTGGATAGGTCCAGTAATTAGAGATATGAATCATAAACTAGAACAACAAATCTGAAATCCGATAGTTAAACAGCTAATTCTACCATAAAAACTCACCTGCCCACCAGCTCAACTTTAAGAGTTCTAGAATGTTGTGTTGTCACGTGAACACAACCAATTGTAAATAAAAGAACAAATGACAGGATATGTAAATAAAAACAAAATCCAAATAAAGGCCTTAATAAATCAAAAACAAATTAAATACTAACTGCTTGAAGAGAGAGAATGCCCTCTATATTGGGAAATTAACTCAAGACAAATTTGTTAATATGATATTGAGCTGTCAAGCACACTCATTTGTAATGATAATTGGCTCATTGTCTTTGTTTCACTAAATGCCATTTATATTATTAAAATGATTGCTTTGACTATTGTATTACAAAAATGTTTGACCTATAAAATGTGGTAATTTTCAATAACCAAGTATCAATGTGTATCTTTGCGTATTACAATGAATAATATATATGGTGGCATATGATCACCTTTCGTTGCAGCAGACGGATAGGGTTTGGTTGATAATTCTTCATACCATTTTCTATCTTCTCCACTTCACTCAGAAGATCACGATTTCTCATTTTTGCTCGCTCCTCTCTGTCAGAAATTTCCCTCAGATAACTGCGAAGTTTAGAGCACTTCATCTGTGAACTAAAATACATTAAGAGCTAACGTTAGCAACACCACACAACAGGAATATTATCATCTGAGAAGGGTACTATTTACCAGTAAATACATGTACCATGATTATTTAGGAAAGGCAGACAAAATAGAGGCAAACATGGTACAGTATGAAAGGTCTATCAAATCCATTCACTCGTCAACTTACATCCTTTTATCAGATCTGCAATAGACAAAGAGTTCTCTCTCCAATTCAAGTCTCCGCTTCTCCCTACAAACCCACCCAACATAAACAAACAAAATAAATACAAGCATTGAATTGAATCATGGTACGTCTCATTTAGCTAGATTTGACAGCACCTCTAGCATCCCAGCTAACGTTAGCAACAAACAAAAACGGGCTGCCTGCCAAGTAAAGAATCACTCAATCACATGAGCACGAAGATGCGAGGCTTACCTTTTACACATGCATTGCTGAATTGACGTTATCTTTTCATAATATTGGTCGCCGTTGTAATTCATGATGCTTAGCTAACGTTGCTAGCTCGCTAAGTCAGGAGCGCTTGGGAGGCGAGAGCAAGGTTTACATTGGTCACCATGAGCACTGCATCCCAGAAATCTTTGCTCCCAAAACACAGCGGTCACGTGAGGAGTATACGGGCGCATGTGTGAGCTGGTGCAGGCGCATGGTCCAGGCGCTTGGTCCAGGCGCTTGGTCCGAGCCGGGCGCATGTGTGAGCTGGTGCAGGCGCATGGTCCAGGCGCTTGGTCCAGGCGCTTGGTCCGAGCCGGGCGCATGTGTGAGCTGGTGCAGGCGCATGGTCCAGGCGCTTGGTCCGAGCCGGGCGCATGTGTGAGCTGTGCAGGCGCATGGCCAGGCGCTTGGTCCGAGCCGGGCGCATGTGTGAGCTGGTGCAGGCGCTTGGTCCAGGCGCTTGGTCCAGGCGCTTGGTCCAGGCGCTTGGTGCAGGCGCTTGGTCCAGGCGCTTGGTCCAGGCGCTTGGTCCGAGCCGGGCGCATGTGGTGAGCTGGTCCATGCGGCATGGTCCAGGCGCATGGTCCAGGCGCATGGTCCAGGCGCATGGTCCAGGCGCATGGTCCAGGCGCATGGTCCAGGCGCATGGTCCAGGCGCATGGTCCAGGCGCATGGTCCAGGCGCTTGGTCCAGGCGCTTGGTCCAGGCGCTTGGTCCAGGCGCTTGGTCCAGGCGCTTGGTCCAGGCGCTTGGTCCAGGCGCTTGGTCCAGGCGCTTGGTCCGAGCCGGGCGCATGGTCCGAGCCGGGCGCATGTGTGAGCTGGTCCAGGCGCTTGGTCCGAGCCTGGTTTGGGCATATAAAGGTTAAGGTTTGAGAATTTTGCATTACCTGGATATTGTGCTAGTGACGTGTACGGGGATAATAATTAATGGATTGATTCTATATTGGCCTCTAGGTGGACGTGTATTTTTGTCTGAATAAATTGGCTAAGCAAACATTTTATGACTTGACCAACATCTTGTGATGCTGAGCAAATAAAGTAGGATAGTAAGGCTGCATTAATATATCCATGGGCATGTCATATTCTCTTTATTTTACTGTTTATCATACGTTTTATTACACATCCTTATTGGATTTTAAAATTTTGACTGCCCTCCAAATCCAAATACACACAATAAAGTAATTTTCTTTTTGCCAGTCTCATTAATTTCCTCTTAAGCTATTGAACAGGGAGGTTTGTTGTTCTTTTCTAATGCTAATCTCTCTATTTAGCATCTCTCTATGGGGCTATTTGTTGTGAAATAAATCCTCTTGTTGGCCCCCTGCATGTATAATTGATATTGTTACCAATGTTTTTGTTGAGCTGGAAGGTGTCCCTTTGGAGTATAGGAAGTAAATTGGATGTTCACTGCTGCTGCCCAACTGTGCTTAGCTGAGAATCATGTGAGTGTTCATTTTATATAAAATCTCATGTTCTTACAAATACACAGTTACAGATGTTTATTTTGTAGTATCCTACTAATTCCAACCTGTACTTTGTAATTGGGCCAGGTTCATGCAGCTTCACGACAACGTCAACTGGCTAAAAGGCTTGCTGCACAAGTACGTATAATCTGCATTAGGAACTAATGGATATTTATTGGCATTCCAGGTGGCGTTAAATGCATAAATATTTGCTTTTGCCTATAAAATCATAAGTGAATCATGTAATGAATCACATTAAAATAAACATGCCACATATATACTTGTATTTTAAGACAATTGTATTTTTTCACAATCCTTACACTTTTGTGCTCTCTCACTGTCTTTCCCCTTTACGTTGTCGTTCTGAAGACATCTAATGTGTATGGCTATTTGTATGCCCTAAAAGAGGTCAGAATTTGCATGAGAATTAACAGCTTGTAAATTAAATTGGTATTCAGTGCACATCACCATTGAATGATTCAGACCTTTGTTCCCTTTGGCTGGCAGAGTCCCGTTCTGCCCCCAGCAAGTCACAAACATCTGTGCAGTTAATAATTTGATAAACAGCTTACACAAATGCTAAATTATCTCCGTTCCCCACAGCACACCCCCCTTGTTTAAGACTTGGAACAGTTGGCTCACCTCTCTGTGGCGTTGGCTTTATCTTCCTTTTGTAGCTGTTCTTCCTCTCTGGCGGTTTTCATCACTAAGATACTGAAGCAGTGTTTAGGGTTAATATAAATCTGCCGCTATCGTCCATGGAAAAATATCGAATTGAAAGTGCCAAATATGATGAGTTAAACTGAACTATACAACTTAAACAATTATTTGACTTCATCAATGCAATGCCATTTTTGTGCCTCTAGAGTCTATTGTTTCCCTTGAGATTTTTTTTAATTCTCCATGTGGTGCAAAAGTTTAAGTGAATTTCTTTTTTCTATTATTATTATTTATTTATTTTTACAAAGAAAAACTTAAGTGTCAAAGTGTAGAATTTCCCAGTATACTTAAAACCATATTTTTCTTCATTGGATTATGTGCTATGTAGTTGAAGACCTCCAACAATACTGCTTTATGATAACATAAAACATGGCTAACATACAGCATTTTCCCATGTGCTAGTCCTCACTAGTAAAAATTAGAAGTACCATGCTGTAGCACTTGTCGGATATTTGAATAAACATCAGTGCAGTCTCGAGTGCTGTCTGAGAACACAAAGCCTTAGTGTGCTTTTAAACAAAGACTCTCAATCCTAATGACAATGCTCTGTTGTTGGGACACTCTTACCATGTGCCAGTGCAGTGGGTTTGTTTTCATCTTTTCTTGTGTTTCTATTGTTTGCCTTTTGGATGTGAGCAGGGATGAGGTCTGAGCAGGAGGAAGGCACCATATTTTAGATTGACAGCTATACGGTCTGTGTGCAGTGTGAGTGACAGCTGATAGCAACAGTGCAGTACAGCAGTGACAAAGGGCAGCATGTGTAGTTGTCAGGTGATGAGATTCATGTGGCCTACTGTTTGGGTCAGGCATGTGACAGGCCAGGCTTGATCTTTGGTCCCTGGGTGATTTATGATTACCCATACAGTAAACCACAATGTATTACTGTTCTACAAGATGTACCTCCCATTTTAACTTGAGTATCTAGAAGTAAAATGCCTGAAGCCACTATTGCTAAACTTAAAGTATATTTATGTTCTTGATGACCAGATACAGTGTTAGATGGCTGCCAATGAACCAATATCACACAATTCCCAAATTAATAGGCTATGAATTGATAGCCTGAAATGATTTAGATAAAATATCCTATTAAATCATTGTGAAATAGATAGTTACTCATTGTTGCTGTGTGCATGTTTGTATCTCAACACCTGTTGATCAGAATGACCTCTGAGCATGTGAGGTTTACTGGCCACCTCCATGTTCAGGTATTTGAAAGTGCCTTATTTGTTTGTACGAGGGTCATATCCTCTCCTGAGCCTTGCAGGGGTCGTAGTTGGTTGACTCTATTGCTGAATGTCATTGGCTGTATGTGGCTTTACCCTTCCAGGTCAAATTATCCTTCAATTTAAAGGGAAATTGGGAGTGAGGATCAGCCCAAGCTTTGGTCCTCTCTTCTGTATTAAGCCATCACTGGGTCATCTTTGTAAGCTCGGGCGAACCTCATATAATAAACTCAGTTACCCCTACCAATGCTCCAATATCCCTACAACACAGCATGCATATTGATTGCAGATTGTGAGATCATGTGTTCTCTGCCTTGTGTTATACGCACACAAATTCTCTCCCTTAGCAAGGAGCAGGGGATTCATGTTACACTCCGACTGATTAGAAAGCTCATGCATAAGAAATCACGACAGACTCACTGCTCCCATCTGCCCGCAGTGCAGGTGAAAACAATTTACACATCGCCAGGCTAATGGATACATTCAAAGGGAGCACCGAGCTAGGAAAGTGAGATGGAGGGGGAGAGTAAGAGACAGACAGAGGTGTTGTAATAATCCCAGGCCAATGCAGGCTAGTGGCCCTGATCATGCAGCCAAACCAGATAGCAGTGTATCAGATAACACATAATCACCAAGGTCACAGACTAATGAATGCGCTCATGACCTCCCAGAGCAGGGTTCTGCCCTGGCTAAAGACACTTGTAAACAACTCGGTAAGGTGAAACATGGCAATAATATGTTGATTCAGCAGGTAATGAGGTTCCCCCTGAATCAATACTCCTGCCTAACCTCTTCCAGGGTGCGCCTCTGAAGAGCATGAGCCAGGTTGGTCAACGAACACCTTTGCCAATGACCTTTCCATGCTAGTAAGGACACGAGGCTGACTGAAGAGGACTGTTCTCGTTTTGCACAAGGCGCTGAGTGTCCAAACTTTCATTCGCAGCAGGCAAATGAACAGGCAGGCGCTGCATACTAATGAACAGCAGGCTATTTTCCACCTTTTTTATCTGCACATTATGCTCTTGACTTTGGAGAAGGTGGGAATTAGGTTGGACCTCAGTGTCAGGCTGCCTGATGGCTCCGCTCAGGAAAAGCTGGTAATTGAAGCCGATGGCTGCCGCGGAGGAGGTCTGAATTTGGAAATAAACAGTTTCAAGCACTGAACGTCATTTCTAGAGAGATGACAGGGGAAATGGAAATGAGCTGGCTGGATATAATGTGCTTTGACAGCAGGGAAAAAGGGAGCCATCTTTCAGATAACAATTCCACTCATTAGGACTTCACTGCCACACTAATATTGAGAGACCAAGTTGCAAAATAAGAGAGGACAATTAGATCTGTTGGCAGTCAGACAAACCAAATTAACAAAGCACAATTTCTCTATATTGTTTTCTCACTGTTTGCTATTGTTTTGTTCAAGATGTATATTATAGTTCTCTTAATTTCTATTTTTGATAAAAGTTATCTATAGAATTTTATATAACATTAGTATTCACAGCAATCTTTGCCAAGACAATCCAAATTGAGCTCAGGTTTTTTCCACTGACCTTGAGATTCTTCTACAACTTGATTGGCGTCCACCTGTGGTAAATTCAGTTGATTGGACATGGTTTGGACAAGTACACACCTGTCTATATAAGGTCCCACAGTTAACAGTGCCAGAGCACAAAACCAAGCCATGAAGTCCAAGGAATTGTCTGTAGACCTCAGAGACAGGATTGTGCCTTGACAGGATTGTCAAGGCCATAGATCTGGGGATGGACGCAGAAACATTTCTGCAGCATTGAAGGTTTCTATGAGCACAGTCGCCTCCATCATCCGTAAATGGACCTAAGGCCTTAGTCAGGGAGGTGACCAAGAACCTTATGGTCACTCTGACCATCTCTCTGTGGAGAGAGGAAAACCTTCCAGAAGAATAACCATCTCTGCAGCACTCGGAGAGAAATAAAATTCTCTGGACTGATGAAACAAAGATTTAACTCTTTGGCTTGAATAGCAAGTGCCATGTCTGGAGGAAACCAGGCACCATTCATCACCTGGCCAGTACCACCCCTACAGTGAATCATGCTTGTGGCAGGAACTGGGAGACTAGTCACAATCAAAAGAGAGATGAAAGCAGCAATATTCAGAGACATCCTTGATGAAAACCTGCTCCAGAGTGCTCTGGACCTCAGACTGGAGCAGGGTTCATCTTCCAAGAAGACAACGACCCTAAGCACACAGCAGGATAATAAAGAAGTGGCGACAAGACAACTCTGTGAATGTCCTTGAGTGGCCAGCCAGAGCTCAGACTTGAGCCTAATTGAACATCTCTGGAGAGATCTGAAAATGGCAGTGAACTGACATTCACCATCCAACATGATGGAGCTTGAGAGGTTCTACAAAGAAGAATGGGGGAAACTGCCCAAAAATTAGATTTTTTTGCCAAGTTTGTAGCATTACACAAAAAAATAACTTGAGGCTGTAATTATTCTCAAAGGTGTTTCAACAAAGTATTGAGCAAAGGGTTTGAATATGAGCTTTTTTGTTTTTTCATTTTTAATAAATTTGCAAATAATTTATACAATTTTCTTTCATGTTGTCATTATGGGGTATTGTTTGTTGAAGTTTTAGGCAAATAATGAGTTTAGGAATAAGGCTGTAACATATAAAGTGATGCACCAGCAAGTTAGTCTTCCTCTGGGCATTTAAACAGCCCATTCTCTGAATATTTTAAAAACTTTGTTAAAAAGCTTTTTGTTTACACAGGCTCTTAACACAAGTTGAGCAGAACATTTTATAGCATTATTTTACCTTACATGTTTTGTATGTTTTATTGTATTTTATATAGCTTTTGTACAGCACTTTGGGCCATTGTGGTGTTTTTAAATGTGCTTTATAAATAAAACTTTACTTACTTACACCTTCCAACTGCCTTCATGCGTTCACGAATAAAATAAAGGTTCAAGGGGTTGTTCTAATTAATTCACTCTGCTGAATTGTTTTTGTGGTTCTTATGTGGAACAGTTTCTCTCTTGTTCCTGGGCAGTTACAGTATGGTAAGCGTAACGTTCCACTCAGAGATATTGAAGGCTTTTTTATTTTTTTTGCATAAGCACATTCAGCATACAAACATGATTACTTAAAATGAATGCATTGAACCGTATGCAGCTTTCTTACAATATTCAATTTGGGGTATAGGGTTTAGCTTACCATTTTACCATAAAATGACAGAAGCAATTAGTAAAGGTGGAATGTGTTTTTGTTGCTCACAAGTCCTGTTTGCGGACTCATTATCAGGCCCTGCTGGTTTCTCAAGCACTGAGAGGAAGTTAAACAAAGCGCCACTCACTCCACACCGACAACAGACTCCAGAGCCATCACCAAACGCTGAGAAGTGAAGGGCCTGCGAAAACAAATCACTAAGACATCCCCCGTCTCTTTTCTCCTCCTCCGCGCCCTGCTTTTTCCGCCTCAGCCAATCACCGCTACCTCAAGCAACAGCACTGAGGAAACACTGCTGGACTGTTGACATATCCTTTACAGCCGTGTATACATGTTTCGTTTTTTAATATTCTCCTTGAATTGTGTTGATACCCTAATAAATACCTGAATGTATTGAGTTTTTAACCAACTTCATGAAGCAGAACCAACACAATGGTGTCAGGGGTAGATGTTGATAGTCAGTGTATATATTATGTCCTAATTAAAGTGGATGTGGTGATGCAGCCTGGTGTACAGTGGAGCAGGACCCAAGCTGCCACAGCAACAGTTCATCTTGGCCAATTAGATGCTGCATCAAAGCCTGCAGCTATAAAGCCATGAGTTCACAGGCAACATTGTTGTGTGTGTGGTCAGCAATCAGCGCTGTCCCCTGCTGGGATCGGACACTGTTGAGCCACAGAGAGAGTAACCTGAACAACACTATACGGCAGAGGCCTTGCTGCCCGCTGTGTCATCTCCTCATGTTTGTACGTGTGTGTGTGCGTGTGTGTGTGCGTGAGTATTGTGTGCTACTGGCCTTCGGGATGCAAGCAGCGCCATCATAAAACTACATATCTGGTCCCCCAGTGAGTTGTTTGTTTATTGGCCTCTTTCCATCAAATTGCATGTTTGGTAGAGAGGAAGAATGGTATTCCCAAACTAATACTAATAATAGTTGAAAAATTAATAAATACATTGTTAAGCAATTGATTAAATTCACATCTGTAATAATAGTGCTGCATTATTATTTAACTTTCCCCACATAATTTGTGTTGTTTAAATTTGCAAGTCAGTTTTCACTTGCTCTTGCTGCTTCAGTACAAGTTGGATTTTCTAACGGCTACACTTGATTTCTCCGCATTTGTTTTGATACACCTGCAGTGTCATTGAGCTACAACTAAGCACATTTATTATATATTTTTTTTTAATGTTGATATATATATATATTATATTTATATATATGTTTATAAATGTGTGTGTGTGTGTGTGTGTGTATATATATATATATAATTTTCTTTTTCTTTTTTTTTTTTTTTACAAATTCTGCTTAAAACACTTGGAACAGCAGGTCACTTTCTAATAACTCTACTCATGCACATGACTTAAAGTATCCATTAACCAATCACATAAATAAGCTTCTGGCAATTATGTATTTATTTATTTGTGTCCCTTTTACTTTGGAAACATAATTACTGATTACGTAATGTTTGAAGCGTGTGTTTCGATAGCAGTTCTTAGCTTATTAGAGAATGATTAGTGCATGACAAATGTACTTGCTTCTTAATATGTTAATTATCAGTCTTTGCTGTGAGTGCTGTAGTTAAAAGCACTAGTAGTAACCTCGCACAAGCTTCTAAATTACTGGCCGTGGGTTTCTTTGAAAGACTGTATTTAATTAAATGACGTACAGTAGCCTTTCAGGGCTAATGGAACTTACATTATATGTAAGAGATCTGGTGAGAAGTCACTTAACCATCCATTATTCCTGTGGTTCTAGCGGAATCATTTACAAGATGCATCCACATTTTGGGGATTAAAAGACTTGAACTTTGCGATGATTAAAAGCTTGGTGTATGCTAAATATAAATGAAACAAGACATTTTGAAACTGTAATTTTTTATTTGATAGAAAGTACACGATTGTGTACATGTTTGCTTAAGATATACTGAGTGGAAACGACTTAAATGAGGAAACATGGTTTTGCAATGCATGTGGGATTATAAACACAAGACCAATCCACCTGGACCGAGACGGAGTGGTTCTTAAGGATCAAGAGCACAGAGCCACCTAGTGTTAGCTCTCACCGAAATATAAACCCCTGTCGTTAGTAACAAAGGGGTTACAGCGCAAACGGGGTTACCCTTTCGGTGAATCTTTCATTTATATGACAAGATTTAAAACCAGGAAAAAGTAATGACTAGATTGTCAAGGCCTATTGTGTTTATTTTCCATATTATATGTGAAATCTCATATTTAAATGAATTAAAGCAGTTTTGCAACCATAAACTCGTATTGAATACACAGTGTACACTGTGTAACATTGTTTCCACGGAGATTGGGTTGTCAAAACTTGGTTAAGGGTGCCCCCAACTGGCCAACAGAGAATTGTGTTGTGTGGCTGCTCTTTTAGTACAGTGGTTTAAACTGTGTATTTAGCAGTAAATACAATTTTGACAATTAGCTCTATAATCAAATGACATGTTTTTTGTTTTGTTTTTGCATAGAATAATTTATTTTGCTGAACATTTTTTGTTTTTTATCTTAATTTGTTTGCATTTTCAGAGACCTGTATGCATTTACTTCAAGGACATCTCATTGCACCAGATGCCATAATTTGGATGGACTAATTTTCCTGTGCAAGGATCCATTCACCGGCTGCTGTTCATCAATATGGGAGTCTATGAGGTGAGAAAAAATTGTAATGACAGACAGTGTGCGGTGGGAATCAGCTGCTCAATAAGCCGACCCTAATTGCTTAGCAACAGTGTTCCAGGGTCTCATTGAGATCAAGAGTTTAGCGGACTGAAGACGCCGCTTTGGAGAAATAGAGCTTGCGCCATTCAATGAAATGGTGGAGAAATGGCCTCTATCTCCTACTTCCTCGCCACGTCTCTTTCTCTCTCCTCCAAGTCCCCCCTCAGCATCTCAGCAGACACCCCCCAAGTCAAACCTTTCCCACCAGGATGATTATGTTACCTTTCAACTGCATGATGTATTCAGTTCACTAGATTATTTTCTGTCATCTCAGTTAATTGAATTCTGTCCATCATATATAGATGTTTTCACATTTGCATAAAGGTTAGAGTGGTGAAGAGTGTCAAACTTCAATTTAGACAATGTCACTCAAATAAATATACTGGCTCCTTTTTCTCTATCCCCTGCTAAGGTGGGTATTTACTGATTTGGTCTGAATTTTAATAGATCTGTATTCCTGGGATGGCGCGGCCCTTATATACATGTAAATATAAATATGAAAATGACCGGATGTCTCACTGATGAGGCGATGCGAGAATCTTTGCACTAATCTGCATGTCTCTATGGATGTGATTATTATACATGTATGTGCGCTTGCATGGTCACCCTCTTCTGCATAGTCTTCTGGTAAGCATTCCCGCCTACTCTGCTGCTCATTGTCAAGTGGCTCTAACAGCCGGCTTGCCTATGTGGGGCCATAGTGGGTGGGTCAACAAATGCCCTACTGACTATAATGTGTGAACTATGTGAACATGCTTAGTTTAAAGCATCAACCATACACTTAGTGAGGTATGGAATAATACCTGGTTTTCTGGAGGGCTTTGTTGAATTCCAAATATTATATTTCCTTTTTTTGGACTGATAAAGGCATAGGCCCAAGTTGGTAATACTCTAAACTACAAATGTTTGTACTAGTTGCCTTTGTGAGAACCACTATATGGAAATAAAATTCAATTCAAATTTTATTGTACATAATTATTACAGTGTTTATTGCATTAATTATAATACTAATTGTAATATTGTTACAATAATGATTAATATGAATAATATCAACAACAACAACAATAATAATAATAATTATTATTATTATTGTTGTTGATATTATTCATATTTATAATAAAACATGTATTATTTGTAGTTTTATCATTATTATTAATTCTACTAATATGTTATATTATATAACATTATTATCATTATTATGTAGCTTTAGCAAAGTGCTAATTGGCATGCTAGTTTGTGGGGCAATTTAACCTGGCCAGCCAGATGAATTCTCGCGATATTTGTTTCACAAACTCTTGATATTGTGTAGAACTCAATTCAGAGTAATACAGATTTCAATCTGGCATGTGCCAGGTTAGGGGCAATTAGCTGTTAATTACAGTGTTGTTGTTGTTGTTGTTATTAATGTATTGTTCTGACCTTATTCTACAACATTATTGTATTAATCATTGGTATTATTATGTATTTAATTCTAGACAAATAGTGATGTGTATTGCTATTTGAATAGTCCCTATGTCAAACTACGGCTCCAAAAATCTATAAACAACAACATATGCCTATAATGAAAATATCGAATCAAATCAAAACAAAGTTGACAACCCTCACCTAATGATGTTTAATAACTGTTCCAGTAAAACCTATTGTGTTAGAAATCTGTGTGTCTTTAGCAGCAATTTTCATATTAGCCTCCTTCAAATAAACAGCCATTAGTTTTATGTATTGCACGGGCACATGGCTGCAGACACCGGTGCTAAAATGGGACTATGTCAGTTAGTCAATAAATGGAAGTGCGGAGACGGCGGACAGATTAGAGTGCTTATCTCTTTTCATCTACTCTGAATGCCAGTTGAATTGAAGGTCAATATCTGAGGATTCTCACAGCCGAGCAGGTGCCTGGAGAGTATGGATTGGCTAGTGCTGCCGGCCCCGCTGTCCGTCTTTGTGGGCAGCCCAGGGCCAATTTCAAATGTGTCACTGGTGTGTGTGAGCCCGCAGTCGTGTGGGCCAAACTACTATACATAATATGGAATAGCTCTCATTTTTCCATCTTTGTATTTCCTATTAGATATGACATACAGTGGCTTTGTGGCACAAGCTGTGTGTTATCTGACTTGGGACGTGACTGGTAGTTATTCCAAGCGATAACATAAAAGACAATTGCGTACCTGAATTGACAATTGTGTACATCTTTTGAAAGAAAGATTTGCTATCATGTTGTACAATACAGTCATATAGTCACTGAAAGAAGAGATCTTCTTTAATTTGTAAATGAGAGAACACATATATGGCGAATGTGAAAAGCGTGCTTCTTTTCACTAAGCCATCTGTTTACTGCCATTTTCAAGGTTGTTTATTATTGATTACATCTGTATTTCATCTTCTTCCAATTGCAGTAACAACACAACAGATAAAGCACAATTTAAAACTTACTGCCTGTACAACACTATCTTGGGTTCTTTTTTCTCTGCTGCTTTCCAGTGAATGCCGACATTTGTCTGGTTGAAGATGGACAGTGAAAGCCTGATAGGCCATGAACGGGGCAGATGGTGCTCCGCTCTCACGTCCGCGTCTCCCTCTGTTTGTGTTGGAGCTTAGCACTCTGTTCAAACTCTGGAAACCACACAAAACGGTAGATAAAACCGCTCTGGCTCTACTGCGCATAGGGCCGCACATGAGGTGATGCTGTCGGTCTCTGTGCACGTGCATGTGTGGTTGAAGGTGCGGGCTGAGGAGGTGGCGCTTGTGTATATTGAAGGGTCTTGTCCAGTGTGTGTCAGAGGGCCCTTTCGGCTACTCTCTGCTCAGACAAAGCTGTGGTGAGGGGCTCTCTCCAATAGGACATGGCTGCTGGGGGGAGAGAGCAGGAGCACTCCAGACCCCAGCGCCTGCAGGAGGAGGCTATCGGAGCCAGCTAGTCCACTCCTCAGGCTGACCAATGCTAGCACCAGCCCTGTCTGACCTTATCTCAGTCTGTGTGCAGCTGTCCATCAGTGTGTGTACAAGCAGAAAACAAGCTTTCACTCAGAGAGCATAAATCACCAAATCAGCCGCAGCTCAATTTGTATCCCCAACTGACTACAGTATGTAAGGCTTCTGAAAAACACGATGAAGGAAATCATGGGTGTAATCATTTGGTAGATAGAAACAAACCACGTAACGAAGTATATTCATATGCTTTCGAAAGCAGAATAAAGAGATGCTGGGAAACCAGTAATAGGCTTTATTGTACACAACACTAATGTTATTGTGTCCTTTTTAAATTATTTAGACAAAGTTGTGAGCTCACCCGTTTCTTTTATTAACATGGTAGTCTTTCGTCTTTCAATGGGAGAGCCTAGCTCGCTGTAGATAGGCCCTTTCAGATACTTACAAAGACCGCTTCAGCTGTTTTTTGTTGCCGCAACTACCTCTTTCTTCCTCACATTCCAAATATCTTTGGTTCAAACCTGGTGGCCTTGATGAACAAGGTTCTATGGAATCAATCAACTGCTTCTCTCAGAAGATCTTACCATGGTTTAGTGTTGGCCTTGCCACATTGTCCTTTTGAGATAAACCTCATCCAACTTATGCCTGAGATCCAAGTTTCTTTTCTGAGGAGTCTTTTTGTGTAGAGTGGATTTCAGAGAGGCCTCACTGTGGGGAAAAATACAACCAGAGAAATACAAGCAAGGCTGTGACACATTGTTCTCTCTAATAACACACGACAGCATACCTCAAGTATTTTTGAAACTCCGTCATTCACAGCAGTCAAAGAAATATCTTGAAATCTGTCCTCTTAAACTTTGCACGCAAACAATATCACTGTATAAAGGAGTTATCATATACAAAATCTTTGCAAAATTCAAACCTTTTATAGACCAAATAATATAATTCACTTTCAAGCTTAGACTTTTCAAAGTACACATTTGGCAATAGTAAAACATTCTACGTATATTTTACAAATTGGACAGGACTGAGGAAAACAATTGCAGTACACTATGACTGTTTTAATATGGATGTTATTTTGGGGACGTCGGTGTTTTTGCTTGTCTGTTGCAGGGCGCATTGTTAGTGAAACAGACAGCGATTCATAGTGGACATATGTGCGCAGTCCCATCAGTGCTTACAGCCTCTCGCTGCTTCAGTAAAACAGCAACATCTGCCTACTGTTTTTATTGCCCACAACATATGCCTCTTCTTTGGTGACAAAGCTGGCTATGGCTCTCATGCTGTCTCTGTCCCCTAGTCCAAACATACATCTTTAGATACCTGTCAGCCTTTATTATTCCATCCTCTGTGGCTGCAGATAAGAGAAGTTAAAGTTTAATGAAATGCAGCCTGGTTACAGAGGCCCGGCTTTTATAATTTGTCACAAGCTGGGTGCTGGGAGCCCACTGCTATGTAAACACACCGGCCTGGTCACAGCCATTACTTCTAAATGACGGAACATGGACCAAGTGGCAGAAATGTCACTCTGCTGCCACCATTTCCCTGTTGTTGCTGCATTGTGTTCCATTACAAAAAGGGAACCAAATCGAAATAAGCCCGTAGTCATGTTAAACGTATCACCAAAGCTACTGCTTTGCCTCTATATTTTTCATAACATGGACAATCTGTATGCATTATGCACTGTCTAAGTAGGTTTCTAAGGACACGCAGAAGATAGATGAAAATGATATTGTTAACAAAGCGCCCCAGGGGGATAAGTGCTCCCTGAGACAATATACTACACTGGAGGAATCGGCGAACACTGCTGCTGACACAAACCCTGTTTCAGACATAAAGGCCATAGAACTACTTGCACCTATAATCGCAAGTCAAGATAGGCCTCAGATGCCTCCAGCTACAGTGGTCAAGAAGCCATGATGCACTTCTTGTAAGATATTTCTTGCCTGAAGTCTTAAACATTATAATGCTAGATAGTTTAGACTGGTGCAATTTATTGTAATACTACCTGTTAAAAGGAGGATTTGTTGCCATTTATTCAGACATGAAAAGACAAAACCAAAGAACATGCATTGTATATTATCTGAGAAGTATATGGTTCATTTCGCAATAAATTCCAGGAATTTGGACTATTTTAAGCACTGGTTTAAAATAGTGCATAAAATAGTCACTATTTTAAGCACTATTAAAATAGTGTTAAGAGCTGCACTTCACTCATTCAAAAGCTTTATACAAAGCACACACATAACCCTGTGTGCTCTTGAGCGGCTGTTGATGTCTTAATATGGCCTCGATCTAATTTCCCTGATCCTTTTTGACATTTATCCTTTTGGTAAACTCCAGTCTCTGTCCCAGTGGTGCCCATGTCAACAAAACGATGGCACCTGCTTCGTATTAAAATAATTGTTTCCTTTTTTTTGTGATGTTAACAAAACTCTCTTTAATTTTAAAAATTTTAGCCAAACAAAAACATGCCTTGGAATAGATGGACTTTTACGGAGACTATAATCTGTAGCTCTGTGTCAGGCGGGTGGTGGTCGCAGGCAGAAGGGATGGGAGCGATAAGAGATTCAGCAACACTGATAAACACTCCTCTAATGGTACTGCCTGTCCCCTGTTTATACCCCCACCCCCCTTATTCCTCAACACCAGCACCTATTTAGTGGACTCTTTCTCTGGCTGTGGATTAGAAACCTGGATAAGGAGAAGCAAACACCAGCGGCTTCTCTGAGTAAGCAACCAAGAGAGCTAAGCGGAGTGAGATAGAGAGAGAATGAGGGATGGGGGACAGAGGAGGATAGTCCAGGAGTGGTACTTACATCATTGCCAGCCATTGTTAACGCACAGACACATCCTACCTTCTCCCGTAGCATCTTTTAACCCTCTATCTTATTTTTTGGGGCACTTAATGATGTGCTTTGCAATGGAAAGGGCCTGAAGTTTATGATGGGTTCAAGTGGCGGTGTGCAGGAGGTGTCAGACCCGGCCTAATTCTGTGTGGTTAGCAGATTGACGTGACATGTGTGGGACAGTGTAAACATGGATTAGTTTGATGTCTCAATCACGGCAGACTGACAGACAGCCGTGCTGAGACTGCATCATGGCCAAGCTACAAGGATACCAGAAATCATACTGTAAATATTTGTTTTTTTATAGGTCTTCTATTTGGTTTTGGTCTTGTACAAACACAAGAACGCACAAATGCAATTTGTGTTGCATTTATTAATTTGATATTCTGAAAACATGGATCTTTCCAAATCACAACAGTTGCAATTGTTCCAAAAGGACGCTACATCTAATAAATTCCCTGAAATCATCATCAAAATACAAAGACTGATTTTATCTATATTGAGAACAGACATAACTCATTGTAACCGCTGTCATCAATCTAGAGATCATCAATAAACAACGTTCTCTTTGAAAACTTATTTATTTAGTCATGAAATTCCCTCACAAATTTGAAATATGATGGTCTAATCGTATGTTGTATGAGTACGTAAAGTAAACATGTGTATTTATGTATAGTTAGTAAACATGATTTAAACATAAACCAGAGACTTGCTGGGCCCCCCTAGTCCAAAACTCTGCTCCCGTTTACATTGTAAGAATTATTCCTAACAAGCATTTATTTCAGATTAATTAATAGTATTTGGAGTGTTTTCAGTCTATCCACAGTTTCCAATCATTTGAAATTTGGAGTGAAATTTCACCATTGATTTTTTCACAATAAACATTTTTGAAGCCTTGATCCGTTGACCAGAGTAAAATATTTTACAAAACAAGTTATTATTACTATTTCAAAATGTGGATTGGAGTCAGGATAGTAAAAATGATCCAAACAGACCAGAATAAAATTGGAAAGCAATATGAAAAGCAAATAATTATACCCATCTTTAAAGCCTCTATTAATGCAATTCTGACCAACAAAGAGAAACACTTTGTAATTTGCCCATTTGATTATGACTGCTGAGTATGTACGATTAAAATTGTTATTACATCTACTGTACTGTAACGGGGTAATGAGCTGGTCCGGCTCTGATGGAATACAATCACATAGAGTAAAATGATATTATTCTGTGAATTTGTCCAAAGGGTTTGGCATTAAAAGGTCAAACATCCAACAGCTTTATCATGCTGTGACAGGGGTTATATCAAAAACCAGCTCTTGCCAGTGTGTTCTTTTGGAAGGTTTGAAAAGCACCACTTTAGATCACAGGTACAGCTGTCTTTATTGAATGTCGTAGCACAATGTCATAGAAGGAATAACACAAATTGCAATAGACCGGCAATTATGTTAAGTAGCTTTTTAACCGCCAGGATTGTCCTTTCGCAAGGCGTCATGCTTGTAAGGGCCAGTGAGCAGCTTCACTCAGCCTCGCACTCCGGTGTCAAGTACTGCAAACAATATATACTCAGCAGTACTGCTCGACTCAAACACCAAACCATGCGCTCTAAGATTGTGCCTTTCCGACAACTATTTGTGACTGACAAAGGACCATGTAACTCCATTGACTTTCCCTCACTATCTTGTATCTCCCTACATCTCAGTGCAGAGCAAACAATCAGGCAGTAAATAATGGTGATCCTCATGGGCCGTCAATCAATCGGACAAGTGTACACTGCTGTGTTAGAGAGATCAGAGTTGAACTAATCCAGTCCATACAACACAACCTCCACCTGAGCAAGGAGACACCTGCCAGAGCACAACAGAGAAACGTAATGTACTCCAAAGGCATCATGATGAAGTGTGAAATCCCACTGCTTTCTGAGCCACTGTAGCATGAAGCATTTGCTCTATTATATGCAATCGCCTTTATTGATTCATGAAGAGGAGTCATTTGCTGGTTAACAAGTTTCTAACAGGAACAATAACTGTTATTGTGGAAAGTAGCGTTAAAAAGGATGTCAACACAGCCAATTTGAGACTTTCAGTAGCTTCCTTGCTGTTGCAACACTCATCATACCAATGCATTGCACAGAACAAAAGGACTAAAGACTAATTATTAAAAAGATCCACACAAACGAGAAAGCTAGCTAAACATTGTCAACTCCAGCCAAATTCCCAATCTGCCTCTATTAATTAAGCCATTTAATCATCCACCACACTAATTGCATAATTAAATCACTGCCTCCTGGGTGCTACTGATGTGCGGTGGGTAATCTGGCACAAAAATACCACTCGTCAACAATGTGGGTTAGTTGATAATGGTAATGGTTGGCTATAGCACCAAGTCACCAAGGACATCCATCATTATACACACACAGTAGGATATGGTTTGAATATCTGTCTTGAAATAACATGTCAGCCTTGTGGTTATAATTCTTTTGAATAATAGATAATTAATACATAGTCATGCAAGCAACCTCGACCGTGATCACTATAATTAACTGTTTTATTGTTTAAATATTGCGAATCCTTGCCCAATGTAATACATAAGTCGTATCCAGATATAAGGAGCTCTTAAAACTATCATAATTGTGTCCTGCGTGCGTGAGTGTGACCGGCACACACACCTTATGTTGGCATCGCCATGTCCTCTCGTCTCTGCACAAGACTCTGTGGCCGCAGCCAACTGTTTAAATTCCTGAAGAGCCTCCAGAAGAAATTAGTATGTAATGGCCACACTCTGCAAGAAGAAAGGCCCATTATGGCTTTCCACTAACTGTACTTGGCTTTCATTTGTGAGCTAAATGGATGCGCGTGAAGGTGAGAGTTCACTAGCCATTCAAGTATTTGGCTTTAACTGGCTCCAGCACTCTTGCTTTAATTCAAGCAGAAGGACAAGTATGAATAATCACTGTGGATAAGACCCATCACAACCTGCAGCCCGACTCCCCCTCCCCACTCCCCCTCCTCTGCCTCCAAACTGCAGCTCAGGCTTAATGACAAAATACCATTTACATCATGCCTTTTAATTTGCAATTTGCCAGCTTTTGTCGCCACTATCTGATTCCGGTTTGCTAGCCGCACACTGTATTATTTTGATGCAAATTTCCCAGCCGCTCTTCTCAACCAGTTCTAATTTCACATTTGTTTATCAGAGCCGAGGAAATAGCTAGGGAGAAATGGGTAACTCTAATCAACGTAAAATAGAACACAAAATATCCATTGATTATGAAGGCTGGCAGACTGTGCAGAATTATGGCTACAGGATGTTCAAAACCACTGGGTATCATGGGCTATCATGGAGACAAAGAGACCGCACCCAGCTGCCATGTGGGAGAAGTTGTGAAAACCTGAGAATAAAGAGAATGTGTGTTACTGGGCTGTAACAAAGGCCTAACTGGTTTATTCAAATACACAGGAGTGTACTGCAGTCCCCAAGGGTGTTCATCTCATTTAATATATGCACGGGCTAATTCATTACACCAGGACTAATTTCCATTGCCTGTGCTTGGAGTTGCCTTGCTAATTACAGTTTTTTTTTTTCTTTTGCCCATTTTTTTCTCTCTGGTTCATAATTGCACAACCACATTCAGGGGCAGCATCCTTGCAAATGAGATGAGGCCTTGCCATTTGGCATTCTCTGCCCCCCACACCCAGGTGAGCCCATAGACCACACAGGGCACCGGCAAGGCTCTATTTCCTTCCAAAATACACCCACCCTCCCAATCACCAATGCTTGGATCTTTGATGGGCTCTGCCCCTAGAGCTGCTCGGACCATTTCAGAAATATTAGATAGGCTAGTGTAATTAGACTTGGGACTTTAATTAGGAAAAGTTAACTGTTAGATGAAAGCTGTCACATCTGTGGTACGTAGTGCTGGTTCAGTAGATGGATCCCAGGGGGTCTGCATCAAAAGACTCTTCCCTGCTGAGCAGGCCCACTCTAGCATGTTCTCATATGCCAAATCAGGCCCTCGGAGTGGCAGCGCGTGTGAGGATGGAAAACAGAGGCACTGACACAAGTTAACTGCAAAGCTAAAACTGAGATGAATCTAGAGGGAAAAAAAGAGAGAAGAAAGGAAAATATCACTAAGCCACTGCCTTTGTGTATCTTGTTAAATGAAGAACACCACAAAGACACAAACGGATCTGAGGGAGAACAATACCGCTTAACAAGACATCATTGGCTCATCATTAGCAATTTGTTGCAGGCATAATTTTCCCCTGCCCCTTGCATAATAGGTGCCCTGGGAGTTTGCCGATGCTTTTGTGTGCCCTCATTTGGCTATCTATTTACTTGGCTCATGTCACAAAAGAGATCTGCCACCCAAGCGAGAGCCAAGATAGCTCTGTTATGGCTGCACATCACAACCCTATTAAGACAGAGCTCCTTTAATTGACTCTCCTAGCTCATTGCCTGACCTACAGTTCCTCTGATCCCACACAGCCAATAAGAGGCTTTGTCTCACAGGGCAAATCAAGCATATACATAAAACATAAAATACACATTTTGTTCAGCCTCTGCTGGCTATAACCACGTGACACAGCCTCACAGTAAAAATGAAAACTGTATTTTAAAGCCACTCTCTAATTTCCTTGTAGTTTATTTTTCCTTTTAAATTATTTACACAATTGCATATTTTTGGCTATCCATTACAGCAGGGATTTCATACTTTTCAGGCAAGGACCTCCAAAATAAACATCCAAAACATGTTTAATAAGGTTTAATATTGTTTAATGTTGAATACTTCATTCGGTTATTTTACCTAATTTCACTCAAATATATTGTTTTCAGTAAAATCGTACATTAAATACCATGTCATAATTGTGACAAACTGCTGAAGCATTTTAGAATATGGTGAAAATGCACTGCCATAATTCTCAAAGGGTGATGAGAGATGTTTTATTATTTCATTCTCATTTAACCAGCTCCACAGATGGTGCGCTCCACTGAGAAGCTTGCACTGTTGTCCCATCGTCTTGGTTCTGAGTGGCCCTTTTGTAAAAGTAGAGCTGTCATTTACATTCATCAGACACATACACTGAGAATAGATTGATATTGCTGGATGGATGACCCAAGCCATGGCAACATCGCGGAGAGGAGGGAGAAAAACAAAAGCATTTTTTCTGCAAGTGGAATGACATTGATGATCGTGCTGGGCTTCAAGCAGTCAGATTTAGATAATATAATGATGTGCTTACACTCACTGAAGGAATCCCTGACTTCCTGTGACTTGTTCCTTTTTCCACCAATATTTCTTTGTTAATGACAGCATTCACACTGGTCTATCTGTAATACAACCGTGTCTGTTTTGAGGAAATGAAAATCAACTATTTGACCTTTGTATCTTACAAGTGGCTTAGTGTTGCACTGTGGTGATGCAGTGGCATACTTTGATGACTTCATTCCCTCGAATTATCATTTTACATAATCCTTCACAGTATCAATAAATAGCTATCATGTATTCTGCCCATAGCATGGCTAGAATTCATTTTATATGGCCTATGCTGCATGTTTTAATGGTACGCTTTGCTTGGACAAGGCCAAATGAGAAAATTTACAAATAGATTTTTACATTGAATTTCACACCCTTTCATCAGGCCGGGCCCTCATGGCTGCAACGCTCATGATTTCAAAAGCACTTAACATATGCCAACCCCTTTGTGGGAGAGGCAAACTACTTCTGAGGAGACATCAATGCAAATAAAAAACAACTAGCAGTGTGGAGGGAAACTCGAGCTCAAGAACAACCAAATTACACATGGTTAATACGTCTTCATTACAATTCTCGCTCTCTGCCGCTCTCTCCCGTTCCGAAGATTCACAGTGCTAATGATTTTCCGGGTATTAAAGAGGCGCCCACTGCTGTCACACTGAATATGAAACAAGAAAACAGATTATTGTCAAGATCACCCACTGTGAACACCCAAATGATACTTAAAAAATAATGACGTTCTTAACCATACTCATTAACTGCACAGCGCAGGAAAGAACAATGCACTCCTCCATGCAAAGACAAACACATTTAAAAAAATTAGAGCGTGAAGCAGAGAGGCAATCAGTCTGTAAAAAACAACAAGGACGGAAACAAACCAGAAGGCGCGGTGATACTCACGTACAGGGATTTGAGCAGTGCTTAAAAGTTACTGAACATTTGGTCACGCATATTGGTGTAAACTTCCATGTCTTGTCTTGCTCTTTTGTTACTTTTAAATTAGGATGAAAAAAATCTCCAAAATTGTGGCCTTCATGCAATCTGCGTGAAGATCATGTACACTAGCACATCAAATCATAATGCTAATTGTGCTCCCCCTGCTGTTCTTCACTTCAAACATCTTTTGTATATGTACTGTGTATTAATTTACATCTGTTAGTTTATTCCAGCCACTATAATGAGCACCATACGGCTACAACACAAAGTAGCTATTTCCGTAAACATGTACTGGCATTTTTTATGTGTGTAATTAAAAACTGTACATTTAGTGCTCACAGCTTGTGCGGAAGTTCAGCCTCAACAAGTCTCCATTGACAAGCCTGATTTCCATGACATAGGAGGACTATTTGATTGTTGACCCGTGTAAAGACAGTAACGGAAGTCTGCCTGTCCTATAACTCAGGGCTTGTCATTTCTGAATAGGACAAGCAGGGACACAGTGGGATTGTTCAGCGCTCGCCAAACCAAAACGATTCTTTGTCAGCCAGGCATAAATAACATAGTGTTGATTGTTCTGTCAAAGTTAATCTGACAGCTCCGGGAAGTAGTCATTTATCTAATGACAGAGTTTCTATGACGACAATCGATCCATGCTCACAGCTCCCGTGTTTGTGTGTATAAACAAGTGTGTGTGTCTGCGCTGATGGGGTCTTGTTGTTTTAAACATACTGCAGGTAAAGCGACGCAGAAGCTTGGTGCAGGTATTTTCCGACATTTCTCTGCTTTTTCGGACTACAAGAAACCAAAATTTATATAATTTAAAATGTATTTTTCTTTTTAAACTACAGATGTGTTTTCATGTTCACGGCAAACAGTTACAGAATGATAATTAAAATTAGATTTTGATAAATGTGATTTTGTGTGTGTGTGTGTGTGTGTGTGTTTAGAAACCGAATAATTGAAAGAGAAATTTCATAATGGCCTTTTAAATGTATTTTTGCAACCTTACATTTATTTTCAATTTAATAATAGAGCTAAACTGTCTTGCAGGTCTTTGACAGATTTTACGACCTTGAGTTGGCTACAGTTCTGGTACAGGAGAACGGAGCAGACTATTCTTGGAGACGTGTCCTTGAGTCTGTCCATTAATGAAGTGCATTTGATATGAATTCTTCTTGGTGGAGTCCTCTTCTGGACTTAATGCTTTTTTCCAGACCTAAAATTAATGACTGCTGGAGGAGGCCCAGAAGCCTTGCTGGTGATATACTGCACACCCCTCATAATGAAATTGATTTCTATAGTAGGAATACAAGACATTGACAAATGTATCTGGGATTAAAATGAGTTGAAGGACATTGTGGAGATATGAATGACCTGTGAGAACTATAGCCAGAGAGACATTAAATATTGTGATAGAAGTTCCTGTGGATCTGCTTAACTCACTTGGCACATTATTCTAAAGTACCAATTTGAATTTACCCTGGCTATTGTTGCAAATTATTTGGCTCCCCAATTAAGTGAGAAAATGAAGAAACACTCTGTATCTTGATGGGTTTAGCTCGCATCCAAGTGTCCAGATACTTTGACGGAAAATTGCAAATAGGGTATGGCTGGAAAAAAAAGAATGAACCTTGACAAATATTATCCATGACATTAAAATAGCCCTTATTGTTATTACGTCCAGTGAGATTAAATTCATCTCATCCCATGCAAGTATGACAGGTGCCTCAATAGGCTGATGCCAAGCAGCAAGCCCAGCAGATTAGCAGGTTACTGATATCATTATTTCCGCCTATCAGGGATTCAGCAGGGAGGCAATTGTCATTTCTAGGCTTATTAGACCACACTCGCAGGAGAGAAAGCCCAGTGATAAAGCTGCCTGTGACAGCCGGCCATTCTCTGCGCAAGTATAACACTTTCACACTGACCAAATGCCTGAGTCCATGTAATCCTGTCTAATGGAGGGTAACTCAAAATACATTGAGGTCCCTCCCTATCAACCACCGCAACAATTCAGACATTTGCTTTTTAAGTTAAGAGCTAAATCAAAGAGAAAACTAAAATATGGTACCCATTTTTGGATGAAGAGCGCGTCCGAGATGGTGATCACATACAAATTCAAGCGCACGCATAACCACATTCACATGGAGAGCATTTTAAAATTGTGTGGAGAAGTGGAGCCGCAATCTTGAGGGTGGCAGGCAGGCGCACTTGGCAATTGGAGACATCTGCCTCTACAGCTTGGGCAGCCTGTGCCAATGGCGGCCCCTGGAGAGGGTCCTGTTCCCAGCACACTAAAGCCCAGAAGTGTTTGTCGAGCCTAATAAATATTGCACAGCGCTTCCTCTTAATCTCATTAATGTTTGTGCATGTCTGTTGGTAGCCGTTGATATAAACAAGGGATGAGCGTTAAGCCCTTAAAAAAAGACAACCGTCATCGACGCCACCAGCCTTCTCCCCAGATATAACACTGCTCGGGTTCTTTTAAGCCACTGAGACATAAACAACTGCAAGCATAAAAGCATTACCAGTCCATCGGCTCATAAACACATTATTTTATTACCAGTTAGGTCTGCAGATTCAGCCCAACGATGCTGTCATATTTGGGCCTGATGAAGATATCTGTGCTAGTGTTTGGAAACATGTCACCTTAATTATGCCTAATTTGTAGACCAAATAGCCGCTTATCACTGCCACTGTCTGACAGCTCAATAATCTCCAGCTAGCCTGTGTGTGTGCAATGAGGGATCAGGAGCGTGACCAGGACCTTAATATGATTTGTCTGCTCTGGTGTCATGCTTTAACAGTTTTATATGGGTGCCCGGTGATAAGTATCATGTTATTAGGGAGTTACATATTTGACTTTATTTTTCTCAAAGGGAGGCACATTGTGACCGATTGTATTACAATAATGGCATTAATCAGGGTCTCCAGGGAGGAGGAAGCTAATTTGCATTGCAGTAGCTGACAGTTTTTGTCCGTATCTTTTTATGCAGAGTAGACTCCTGGCCTAAGCTGCAGTAAAGGTTACCTTGTAGGAAAATAGAAATGTATGGGTTTGGGGGGGCTTTTTTAAACCACCACATGTCACTGTAACTATGTGTGAGGACATGTAGTGAAGGGGTCTTGTGATTGCTTGTAAAATCATTGGACATTGTCATTTCCTCTCCTTATACATTCCTTCTGTCTAGACAGGTGGCGTTGTGATTGGCCGTGTGCTTGTATTCATGTTTTTAACACAAGAAGGGGCTATGAGAATGAAGCAGTGGGCGAGAAGGCCCTGATGGCCCTGCAGTGAAATCTGAACTTACCTCTACCAGCTGCAATTATCATTAAGCCTCCAATAGATTTGGTCCACTCCAGAGACACCTAAAAGCTACTGTAGACCCACACATAATATTGTATTAAATGGGACCAAAAAAATCAATACACAATGCAAATGAAAAGCAGAGGAGTAGGATCCACTCAGTATGCATATTTTCTGTCAAGTACACTTTCTGACCTGCTGAACGTCGTTCACAACGGAACTCAGTACTTCTGAAAATTACTGATGATCTCTTGTTATGAGCCCCTATCTGGATGGCTGGCACTATGTGTGATATGCTTGTCTAGCCGCGCACACTAAAAACCTTGCTTGCTTCCTCGCTGAATTAAAGAGTTTGTCCATGAACTGAAAAGAATGGTCTGCTTGTGTCCTTTTTTTACACAGTAAATGGAAATGCTGATAAATACCTCCTCCCATGAAGCACTTGTTTTGTGCTGGCTGTGTACAGCACACAACAGCACAAGAGAGCTAATTATGAGAAGGATGAGCTGGGCTAAGGAGCAGGGTGGGCAGCTACTTATTTTGCTGCCTTTCGTTCTATTGTATGGACATATTATTGCTGCGATGTAAACATAATGCTGTGTGTTTGCATGGAGGGTGCATAGTGCATGGAAGAAGCGCTCCAGCAGCAGGAAGGGCCTGAATGAATGCATGCGCTCTGTTAGTGGAAACAGATAAGTGCTTATCATATACTTGTAGCCAGGAGGTCATATCAAATATAGCCCAGCAATTCCTCCAAGCCCACTTCCCTGGATGAATTTGCAATCTGAACAGGTAGGGCACGCTCTCCTATTGTCAACAGGAAACACACTGCTGCTTCAAGCTATTCTCAGAAACCCACCTTCACTGTCATTCTCATTTTCAGTCCCTGCAATGTGAATTTTTTCTGATATAATAGGCATATAGATGTGTTAGAATAAAAAAAAAAGTATTCCAAACTGGGTAAAAAGGCACCTGAACTGATTTTTATTTCTCTGCAATTCTCTTATGTGACTCACAATCAGACTTTCAGCTGCATTTTGGTTGGCAATGCTCTACATTTCTAAATTATATTTAGGTAAATGCTTTGAAATGAACTCATAAGCAGGTCAGCCTATATGAATATATACATAAATATTATATATGTCACAGTCTCAGAGAAGGGCAGACCTCACAGGACACTAACACCAGCTCACTGTCCGTCACTATTTGGCCAATTGTCTGTGTCATGCACTTCACTGATTATGCCCCCTGCCCCGGCCCGTTTGCATAAGCGTATGCCACAGGGGAAGGGCCAAAGGAGCAGGATTTTATAAGTTGTTTAAAATAATGATGCTGGCCTGATGAACAGGAATCCCTGCTATTCCCCCTGGGGTTTTGGTTCATGTCCTGTTGATTCTCTGCTCTCTCTGGTGACCCATGTCAAAGACTGCCTCGCTAGTAATGACATACTATACTTCATCCATTGCCCCTGAAACTGACAATTATAATCATATATATTATATAGTAGTTGAAATTAAGAGTGTTGATTGACAGATGGAAGGATAGGGCTGTGACAGAGGAATAGCAGTATATTAGGTTTACTTACACAGACTTTGTTCCTCGCTCAGAAAATTGTTCACTCACCTCTGTGGCCGTTGAAGAGTCACATCCTGCCCTGGTGGCCAGAGAACACTCTGTGTCTGTATGGATGCTGTCATCCCCTACTTGTTTTCTTACAATGAGGGGGTTTAAGCTGCCACAGACGTATAAAACCCTTCCCTGTTTGACTGGGTGAGGGCAGAGACCACCAGCATACTTGCCCCCTGTGCCCCATGATGCACCAAACACAAAAGTGTATTCAAATCTCTAAATTTTTTGTTCCTCCACTTGGAGGTGACCACAAGGCTCTGAACACACTTCATGCTGCTCCTCTGCTGTACATTTATCATGCACTCTGTCAGAGATTGTTCAAGCTTCAAAATGGATGACTCCTGAATCTTTGACTTTGGTGGGGATGGACTTGGCACCAAAGATGCCTTTGTTCTTGGTTTTGTGTCTTTGCTTTGTGCCTAACACGCCTTTATTGTGCCATGGTGTCTAGAAAGGCAGCTCCCTTATGGACATGCTTTACACAAGCGTCATTATATTTTTCTATTGCTTTGTAATTTTATGTAACTAGCTTGGCCTGTCAGTCCAGCCTCATGACTCCACTATGCATGTCCTGCAGCAGATTTAGCCTTTGTTGGCTTGTATTAATAGGATTAAAATGGGTTACCAGCTCAATCACTGTGAGCTTCAGCCATCACTAAACAGAAGCATCTCATGGGGGTCGGGGGGCATTGTGGCTCTGTCTGTCCGGCTCTAGCAGCCCCCCAATCGAAAAAACCTCAGGCCTAAAGGAGGTGGCAAAGGGTTGGCCCCCAGGAAAATCCACCGGATTATGTCAGCACTCATTACAATGTACACAAAGAGCCCAGGATCAGTGGGAGCACAAACGGAGCAGTTAAGTCAGATAGTGAGGGCCATGGGATTCTGCGCTTCCAGCCTGACATTGATTAGCCTTTGTGCTGCATGATTCCCCATATTCAGGCCACAGCCGCTGGGACACTGATAGCAACGTCTGCTTAGAGCCCAGAAACGCTCCAGGAAATGTTATATTTCTTCATTTTTGTTTTGTTGTGCATATGACATTTTTCACGAGGCAAGTAACATTGTTGTAATGTAATGTAATTTAAAATCAGCGTTTGAGAGGTAAATTGCAGCTGTAAAAGCGTTATGCCCGATACCACACTTAATTAGGCAATAGATGAGAATAGTAGGGAATCTATTGTGATAATGTGAGGTCATATTGCACTTGATGATAATGAAGTTGCATCCATTAGCCATACTGAAGTGTCCAGTGGAGCATTTGCACAGCCCTGAGACTTACACAATGATGTGCATGCATACTATTTACCATTTGCATAGCTCTCAAACAAAAAGTGTAAATAGATAATTAAAAATATAAAATGTAGGATTAAAATTCTGTGAGTCATTAAGACTCACACAAGCATCCTGGGTGGAGCGTGTGTTGATTACTCGGTCCCCATTCAAGGCTGGAAACACAAGGGGCTGCTATTAGTGTTTGTGGTCTTTTGAATAGGTACTCAGAGGTGGTGTGACACTCCCATCCACATATATTTTCATTGGTGATGAAGGCACACTCCAGTTCCACAGACACACTTTGGGCTGTGCACAAACACATCCCCTCCATGTATGCAATCATAGTCGCTTGGAGTGTTAAGCAATGCCAAATAGCCACATTTGCAGCAGCTAATTTTCATCTTCAACCATGTGTGATTGTCCACTAGGACCATGTGCTAATGTTAGCGAATATATTAGAAAATATATTACCATTTCTTTATGCATCAATATTCCAGAGACTGCACAAATGTTGCATTGGCTGCAGATGATTGAGGGGATTTTGTTTCCATTTCTGCTGCATCAGGTCATAAAACAATGTACTTGGTTTGCACATAGAGTGCACAGTGATGCCTGTTAAAGTAGATTCTCAGTCAAAATTGCCGAGGTCCTTTAAGAATATTACAGCTATATGGGTTTTTGCTCTACACATATTGGTTTATTTACCTACCTAGATTAAATCTTAAAATTACCCTAAAATTGCTTTTTCAAGAATGCACATCGCGTGTATATTTTTCCCCTATCCTCTCCTGTCAGCGGTTTTATAAATGTTGCTTGGAAATTTCTTATTTTAGCAATCCTCCAGATAGCCACAGCCCATTTCCATAGCTTTAAATAATGTCAATCAGAGCAAACCCTGGATTGAAGCCCCTGAGCCGGAAGGCACAATTTCTCCTTTGCCTTCAGTCTGATAATTTTAGAGCTATTGGCAACTTGGGAATTTTGCTGCCTTATCACTGAAGCTCAGCAAAGTTCACTGCCACTAATCTGTGCCGGGATCACTCATTTAAGGGCTCCATGATCATGTTTTTTTTTTTCTTCTTTTTTTTCATGCAGTGACAGCTGTCGGCACGAAAGCATTAGCAATGCAGATGGACCAGTCTAATAGGTTAATGTCTAACACATGAAAATTAGGTTTAGTCCCCAAGCAAAATAATCTAACATTTACAAATTCCTTGATCTGGGAATAGAGACGTAGCTTTTGAGTCAATTAGGTGCCACATGGATCAAAGCAAATTTACCGTGCCCTAGATCCCCAGCAGTAGCAGCATGTGCGCATGTGACAGTGAGGAATATGTCTCTAATGCTGTGGGCAAACCCAGGGTGGCAATAACATCATCATGACAGGATCTGCTTATTTATTCCCTTCACTTACCTCACTGCTCACATAATGTCAGCCATCACATGTGCGCAGACATGCACGGCCCACTGTGGACACATGCACGTCAGAGAATGAATAGCCTTCACTGTGGAACCTGCAGAGAGGTAATAACTGGGCCAGTGTGAGCAGCCTCTGTCACAGCAGCTCTGTTTTCACTCTAATTGGAACTAAGTAGTGGACACATGTGGGAGCAAATATATGTGCCTATTCATATGCATGTGGTCAGGCTGGGATATATTTCTTATTCAAATCTAAATTGAATAGGGGTTGACTGAATCCTATCCAAATGTAGTGCTAATGTTGGACTGTACCTTGCATCATGTCCTGTCATTACTATTAATAAGCTCCTGCATGTGTACATCGCACCGGCCCGGCTGGAGACTGCGCCGGCTGCTGGTCCAGACCTGTGTGTGTCATTAGTCGTGCAGCTGGCCATTAGACTTTTACTCTGCCTGTTGTTTTGCTCCTCAGCCCACTGGGTCCCTACTGGTGCTTCTGCAATGTGCTTCTCTGACCACTATTTTGTTAAAGGACAAAAACATTTCCTCATTGTCACTCACACAAGTGCGTACGAGTGAGGTCGAGACTGATTTCTCAAAGCAGGTAGTGTGTAATGAAAGGCACACTCTTAGCCTTCACCAATTGGCAATCGAGAGAGGAGAGAAGACTTCAGAAATAAGCAGTGTTTGGGGACAGGAGGCGTCAAAACACACCAATTACTCTCCCCAGACAGTTACCCATCCGAAAAGCACACGCACTGAAATCAATGAGGACACAAACTGAACAATCAGCCACAACTAGCTATCAACAATAGAGGGGAATATGCAAAAATGCCAATTAAATGTGTTAGCATACGCAGATTTTTTTCCCCCCCTACAATATCCCAACATCTGTGGCATTAGCTGTGGTTCTTTTTATGTAAAATAGAGACAGGGAAATGAATACGCAATCTACCACTGTGTTTTCGTCATTAGTGTGCTCCAACTCGTGGCTCGGCTGCCTCCCAAGCCGCCTGAGTGGGAAGCGAGAGGAACATTTGTGTGCCCTCGCTTGCCAAATTAATTCTTGTCTTGACATCTTAATTCTCAGTTCTTGTGTGTGGTCAAATCAGCCTACTATAGAAAAGCAATCAAGCAATTATTCCTAAATTATATTTGCCCAACACACACTGATTGGTTATTCTTTTCTTATTGAGTAAGCTCATTAATTCTGAGCAGCTTGCTTGTTATGCCTCTGCCATTACTCCTTTCGCCTCTCATCGCCTCTTTCTCTCTCCGTGTCTGTCTCTCACCCCGTGCTCTTCATCATGCACCCTCCTCCTCCTCCGTTTTCTCTCCAACAGATGCACCCTATCTTCCAGTCCCAGCCTGCTGATGTTTTGGAGATGACATACACTACAAAAGCTCCATGATCTGTGGCATTGTCTATTCGGCCAATTACTATTCCCATCTCTGATTAACTTTGATGTGGAACCTAATGAGATAAGGCAGCTTATCAAGGCAGCAGCTGATAGCCGTCTCATTTATTCTGCTGGCAGGCACCAACCGAGTAAGTGACAACAACTAATGAGGAGGAGTTTAGTATGGGAGCTCAGGTCTGAGGCAAGATGTGCAGTTCATCAGCGTGCGTCTCAAATGGCCTCGGTGTGGTGAGCGCAGGGCCGAGACACTCCACATAACAGCGCACTGAACAAGAGGCTCTGACTTCCTCTCTCACACTGCCGCCGTTTGGCTTAAACAGCTCCTTTGCCTTCTCCAGGCTCTAATGGTGCAGCTAATTGCTTAGGTTGTTTAGGTAGAATGCAGGAGTGTGTGTTCAAAGTGTCTCCCTTTTGCCTCATCTGCAAGAGGTGAAACCATCATTATCCTCTTCTGCCATCTGGATCTGTTTTATTTTCCTTTCCACACCTTGATTTAAATGTTTTCGGCTTACCGTTGAAGTGTTCAGAATTGAATGTTTTGCTTAAAAAATATGTGAATTATTTCTAAATAATAAACAAATAAAATAGTTAAAATAGTTACATCAATTGATAAATTCAAAATACATTATTTAAAGGGAAAATCCTCAGTTGGACATTAGTTTAATAGAATGACAAAGAAAATATAGCCCATAGTGAATTGAACTGTGAAATCTCCAGCATGGTCCGTGTGCTAAAGAGGAAGAGGAAGTGTGTGCCTTTTGATTTGAAGTATAAAAGTAAATAATATTTGTACATCTAACACATACTCGAAGTGAATGAGCAGCCCCTGAATGTGTTTCTATGAGCAAGTGGAGAGCTCTACAGACTTTAAAGCCGGAGCCCAATTAAGCCTCGCCTCATCGGGAGAGGGAGAGGAGCTGAAAGCTGAATACATAAGATAATGCAGCCGCACTGAAGCAGCCGGCACGCTCAGTGTAAAATTAGAGAGGGCAGAAAAAATCTTGATAAAGAAGAGAAGAAAAAGCAGAGGCAGACAGTAGAGGGAAGAGGAGGAAAAGAAGTTCTATTGGGCCTGTTCCCTTTGAAACTGTTTAACCGAATCCAGCTATTCATAGTCAAGACAATTAATAGTGTCGCTTTCTTGTTCATACAGCACTATAACGGGGAGAGGGGAAAAGAGAGAAGAGGATTCATTCTCCCGCCAAATTGTAGCCAATTTAAGGACAAAGCACTTCCCTCTACTTGCCCAGAATAGGAGTCGCACTCATAAAAGAAGACTGACAGTCGACATCCAAATCTCATTCAAGGACACAATTTCCAAATGCTAATCATAATCTGCAGATGTTGGCCACTGATACATCCATTAATTTATTTATTTTGGAAGCATGTCTGCGCCCATTTGGACAGCTTGTGAAATCTGAGACAAAGAAGGAAAATCCCTTCTTTTCTGTTGATTTTGAACAGTGTGTGAGACTAACCACAACATGGACATCTGCACCATCTTCAGATAGGATGTGTTGGCCAACTGCACACACCCACTGCCTGTCATTTGCATGCACTGATGCTCAGTGAAGCATGAGGCCAGTCAAAACAGCACACACACATTCCCATCTACCTTGTTTTTACCTGTCTTGCTCTCTTTCTCACTGGGTCATTTTAGAGTACCTCAGATGTGTCATCACACGTTGGTTTCCATCTGAACCTCAGGGAAAAGAGAAATACTTGACAGAAAGATACATAAAAAGAGGCCACTCTGAATTTTTGACATTCTTTGCACAGCTGCTTCAAAATGAGTACGATGGAGAGGCAAGGCAATGCAACTCCAAGATGTGTTTTTGTTTATTTGCTGCCTTTTCTCCCTTTCTTTTTGCAGGGAGAGGGAGGCAAGCGCGAGGCCACACTCACTCATCCTTGTATAGAGGGACTCGGTGCAGGGCCGTGAAAGAGAAATAGACTTGGCTAAATGAATTCTGGGATCTGTTCTATTCAGCCCAACTGAAAAGGATAACCCCTCTTTTTTCTCTGTCGCTACCAAATGCAAGGTGAAACTCAGCTCAGCTTGTCAATTAGATTGCATTAAAAACTTCTTTTGAAAGGTAAATAAATACATGTTACTGTCGCTACTATCTAGTAATTAGATTTCCTGGAATCAGGATTCTGGTGTTGAATCAACCCGAGCTTTGTTTCTCTGCACCTTTAGATTTTAAATTTTCCCGGCTTGCCATCTTTACAATGCCTTCCTTTTACAGTTTCACATGCTAGCATTTTAATTTATGCAGAATTTCTATCTTTTTATAAATCCACACATAATTGTCCTTGATAGGTTATGAATTAAAAACCTCATTTTTTATTGCTGCCATTCAAAGGCAGACATTCTAAGATTTTATGTTAAATACAAACATGGTGGCACAATTGAATGAGCGCATTGAGAACATGGTGACCTTAAGCTGTGTCTGTAGTCTTGCAGCCCTGAGTCGCTGCTCATAGACTATATGCGCTCGTCATCATTCACACTTTGTTTGCTGCTCTGATGTTATGTAGCCTATTCTGGACTCAGTGGGACTCGCACTCCACAACAAAAGCCAGTGATTGAGGCTCCACCAAGAAATTAGCATTTTCTCACTACATCTAATATTTCATGGTGGCTTGGAAGTGCTGTAAAGATTCTTGTTCCTTTGAAGCACGTCTCTATACATGTCCACACGACTGTTGTGACTGTTTTTGGCTAACTGGCAGCTCTTTGTTGACTCTGTCCTGCCTGTACCCCTCAATTAACAATCCTCCCAGCTGATAGCCTGCCAGGTTTGCCTTCAAAACAATCAGTGATTGTGCCCCTTCTCAGGCATGCCAGGCTAATCAAAGCATGGAGAGACAAACGGAGACAAGCAGCTGTCCTCCACACACAAAATTGAGCACTTCCGGGGCCAATAAGTAACACCAAGGCACTGTCCTCTATCCTATTGTGTGTACATAAAAAGCATTCAGAATTGAACAGTGCCCGATTGTTCGAGCACTGACACCCCTCCTAACCGAGCCACTTCCTGTACCTACAAATCATGTCTCCACCTTCATTCATCTGCTTCACGCTGTTGGAGAATGGGGTAAAACTAATCGGCCTGTTCTAAATGAGAGAAGGAAAAAATTGTTCCAGTATACACACCCACTCTTTTCCCAGTCAGACTTGGCATGTCTAGCCATCAAAACACTCAAGATGCCACAGCAGTCTGCCTGGGGTTCACATTTTAATATCCTCTGCACCAATTCATTAACATTCTTTTGCTGCACACAATGGAGACTGGAGAGGCTGTGACCCTGCAGTTCTCCTGATCAAGGTCAGTAACTAAGAAAATAAAATCCGAATTGCTTCCTGGCAAAGAATTGGGATCCTCCAAGCCTGCCATATCCTCCACAAAAAAACCTCCCCTTACAAAAAAAGCCCCTCTTACAATATCAACACATTTATATTGTGCATTGATGGACTCTGAAATAAAAAAAAAAAACCTCATAAGTAAGTAAAAAAAATCTGATATGACAGTGTAAAAAGCAAAATCATTCAGGACAATTATTCGTCAAGGCACTCAACCATTGAAGTGATCCTTGTAGATTATAGCACTCTTTTTAAATATTTAATTTGAGATTCTAGCCTTGCTCCCACACTGAGATAAATTCTGTCACAAAAAATTGTTCACTCCAGAAACTTTACAACTGCACTGGAAATAAAAGCCACAAAGGCACAGCGCATAAATCTAGCTGAGCAGTCGATGATGCGATTGGGTGCTGTGACAAAGGGGCGAGCATGTTGCTAACACGTTGGCTGTCAGCAGTGGGGCTATATGTGGGCAGACACAAAGCCTCATTAAAATACATACAGAGGGTGTACGGCTCCGGTGGGTGGGAGAGATGCTCCATCAAGATGTCGTTACTACAAGACCATCTCCTCCCAGTGGCATGTATCTCCCGTAACACTGTCCTCCCCCATGCCTGGGCCGCACAATGGCCAGATCCTTTATGGCCTCCCTGGGCCCGTCCCTCCATTCCCGGTGAGGTCAGGGCCTAATCCTTTGGGAGTTCTCACATTGTGTTTTAGCGGACTAGGGTCAAACTGTTTCAAATAAGGGTTTTTTGTTAAACATCTATTAGGCAGGGCCCACTAAGACGGGGTGTGCTTGATTTATGTGCAAAGCTGTTGTGCTCAGCTGTCCCCCGAGATACATCCTTCACATGTCCTGCCTGTGTCACTAGCAACAAAAACAGTCTCTAAGCTTGCATCGCTGCCACACATGCCGATATTTAAAATGTATCTACTGCAAGGATCAAGTTTTTAAAGAAAAGATCTTGTCATGCTTATCTTCTTTGCCACTGAGAGGCGCTGTGCAGAGAAAGAAAAAAGCCTGGTCAAAAGAAGAGAATGGAAAAGTTGAAAGTGGAAGGGCTGTGCTGTCTGCAGTAACATGTAGGCCAACTGCCCTGTTAGTGAGGCTGACATTCAAAGGGAGTTGGGACGCCAACAACAATCCCACAATCCCCCGCTGCGTCAAGACATTTCGCATGGCGGCTGAGCGCTTTGATATGGCTCTTGTGATCCTCGCTGGTGCAGCTTTGAGACACAGACACATGCACAGCAAAGAGCCTAGGACATCACCATTATATACCATTTGAACACCGAGGCTTTTTATTTATTCCAGAATCTTCCATTGTTATTGTTTCTTCAACACCCGTCACTGTTTGAAAATTTGGCCTGGTTGCCTCACTTTTGGTCATTTTTTCAGGTACTATGCAATCGTACAAAGACTCAAATTATGCCACATTAGCCTATGTATTTAGAATAATTACCATGCATTGTCAACTTCACGGTACACATTCATATTAGTGTTTTATAATTGCAAAATATGACTCTCAAATGTAGTAATAGCGGTTGGTGAATCCTTTTAAGTCAGAATGCAAACAGGCGCTCCTAATTACCGAGGTGCTATCAAGTCATTTTTCAGTGCAAGGATTACTCAGTGGTAGGTTATTACTTCACTCTCCCAGTGCACCAAATGCTTAAGATAATGACCAGTTGCTAATTGGTGCTTATACCTTATATCACTTTGTGCTGAATATAATTGCGGCTATTATGCGACTAAATAATGATTGGAATTAGTGAAAAACTATGCTCAGTAGAAATACAGTGTTTTTTTCTGGGTTTTTTTCCAGGAAGAGGTCTTAGTGTTGATGCACCACCATTTGATTTGTCATCAACTCGAGACTTCAGGGCAGAGGGATACTGAAAGATGAAACCACTACTCAAAACAGTAATGTCATAGTATTATTTGGGTAAAAGTAAACAACCAATGTAAAGCTGCACAATAAATCTCAATTGAATCAATTTCAATGAGCGCAATTTTAAAATCAGAAAGGCTGAAATAATAATAGAATATTTCACACAAAAAGCAAAAACAAAATATCCTGTCTTTGGATAAAATGTTTACTTTGTTTAGCGATTGTTGTTCAGTTCATCTATGAAGTGAATCTTGATCTTAGAACTCTTTGCAAACCTAATTGCAATACAGCTGCTTGTTCTACTCTTCCGCTCTACAACATATTTTTACTATATTTACTTGTCCTCAAAAGTACAAATAAATAATACTAAAAACAGACAGTATAAAAATATATATATACAGTTTTATCATTATAGATAATAACAATAGTCCAGCAATTTGAATTGAAAATTTAAGACAAGCATTTTAATGTTTCTATCTGGATGTAAAATAATGTCTGGGTTGCCTTGGTACAACTTCATGTCATACCAGTTTGACAACCACTCCTCTTTGCTCGTTTGAACTGTCCTTTCCAATTAGCTCTAATACATCCCTGTGTAGGATGAGCAAGCATAAAGTGACCAATCATCGCCATGTTATATCTAGATAAACAGATTTGGGCACAAAATACCACCACATACACACTAGTTCTCTTCTCCCAGACATTTTGCAGCCCATGAAAGTCCCAGGAGCGCAACCTCACTAATAGACAGAGAAAGCCCAAAAGCATCTCGTCCCTGCAAACAAGTGGCAGTAAAGAGGCAAATTAATGACAAGTCGTTTGAGGGGCTTGCCCGAGAATAATTTCACTGCAGCATTTCAGCACCACTGAAGAATTGATTAGATCCCTGCTCAATCAAAGTGGCTGAATCAATAAAGAGCGAAGCAGGCATGCTCCAGGCCAATTTATTCACAGCATCACTCCGACCTGAGAGGCACCAGGGAACAGAGAGCTACAGATCATGGCTGACAGGTGACTGTGTGCACGCTCCTTTGAAACTCCACACCACCACTGATTGCCAAGAGGCAGGTGTGGCCAGTTCACGACCGCACATTACCCCTATTATACTGTTCACTTTTTGCATTATAATATGATGTGGATTTAAATTTGCTAAGAGAAGCATTCCAGGTTAGTTTTTGAAAAGACTTGTATTGTAAGAAAGTAAAGTAAGGAACTGCCATAATGACTTGACTTGTATTTTGCCACCACAGCGACTGGAGGACTTAGTCAAGCTTGACTGTGCGCGCCTGTTTATTGTTGCCTGTCAGTGTATTGTCATGCAGGAAGCAGAGGAGGCATTAAAGGCAGATTTCGCCCTTATTTTAAAATGTGGTGTGGAAGATTAGAGCGCTTGCCAAACACCGTGGAAACACTTAATTGATTTCCTTTGGACTGTTTACCTCTACTGTAGTCCTCCTAGAGCCCACTCGCACACAAACACATAGAAACGCACCAAGCGTACAACCCTGGCCCCATTGACGCCAACACAGGCCTGCCAAGAGCCTCATTAGTATTCACAGCAGTGGCATTTGCCAGCCTGAGCGTTGCCGTGGTGATGCTGCCCACACAAGTGATGATAAATGGTACTTTCAGCTCCTCTGCCTTCCACAGAGCCGAGCAGGGAGCTGAGGAGCTGCTGGCCAGGACCCAGCCCTGTAGCCGCAGTGAGGAAGGCCTTGTCCTAAAACAGGCGACTGACGCATAACCACACTAACTCAGGGCTGCTCAGAGGCTCGGGGAAGTGGGGAATTGTGGGTAAGAGAGAGGGGCAGCCGTATGGACTCTGTGTGTGGATATGGAGAGAGATTTAGGTCCCAATGTCCGTGTGTGTGGAACAGAGGGAGGAGGGGACATGTTGGGAAGAAGTGCGTGCTTGAACTTGTTATTGTTGGCTGAAAAAAGTGATGTCAGCTTTAGTGTTTCTCGAGAGTGTTTTGTTCTTTGTGTTTTTCATTTGTGCGATTATGTGATCATGAATCACAAACAGAAAATATGTGCTGAAACATTTCCACATTTTTTCATGGAGCAAACATTTTTATGTAATCAAAATGTTACTGAATAAAACAAATAATGATGATAATATAAAGTAATTAAAAAAGAAAAAAAAGCTATTCACTTTTATATATCATGGTCATTTTAAAAAATGCGCTTTATTTAAGAAAGCCCTTAAGTAACACTCAGTGTGTCAAATCAGTGTGCACCATATCCAACATAGCATATTTACACTAAGCACTCATAATAAGCCAATAAAACAATTTCACCCTCCAATGACTTTTAAATCCACTGTTCTCTGTCTCTCCCTCAGCTCTTTCTGTTCACACAGGTGTCACAGCGAGGGATGTTTGAGCCTGAAATCAGTGTAGACAAACAGAGAGTTAAGGTATCTGGATACACTGGCTTTTCCCATCCGCCACCACACTAAACACATGTCCATATGTGTGAGCTGCGAGCCCACTGACATCCGACTCAAATCCCCCTGATCCACGGTTAAACAAAGAACGCGCGCCTTAGTCCCACATCATGGTGTTACCTTACCAGTAACACATTATGAGAAAACACGCTTTATGCTACATATAGAGCTAGAGCCTAATTTTATACATGTATATTATTATTCTTTTTTTTCTTCTTTTTTTCTTCTTTTTCTTTAATGAAGTATTGCTTTATTTTAATCAGTGTACAGTGAACAAAACAATGCCTTAAATTTGTGTTTAAGGATTTTTAAATCTCCCAAATACATTTTTTATTTTAAATGTTAATTTAAAGAAGTTCAATTATAAATTCAAATACGTCTGTGACAAGAGTAATATTTGTGATTTGCATTTATATAGTTTTGTTTAATCAGAAAAATAATAACAATAAAAGTTGTATAGCTATGTATATTACAAAATGGTCTTGATATTATACTATATATTTAATTCTATATGTACAGATTTTTATTTAACACATTTCACTAAATATATTATTTGACTGAGTTTTATTCCGTCTATATCTATAGATCTATATCTATATCTATATATCTATATCTATCTATCTATCTATCTATGTGTGTGTGTGTGTGTGTGTGTGTGTGTGTGTGTGTGTGTATATATATATATATATATATATATATATATATATATACACACACAATTTTGCTTTTATAATTGCTATGGTTTCAACTCTGCCATGTGAAGAATTCACCATATACCATATTAATGTTGAATTGGCTGACTTTTGGTAGTGTATTACATAATACAGTACGACAATCAGACATAAACGGCACAACACTGCGCTGAGCATAGTCCTCCACACACATTCGAACTTGGGGTTGACCACCCCTTCAAAGATGGCCTGACCCTTCCAGAATCAAGCCTGATTACCCATCTCTAGGACACTAAGAAGCACCCGACTTCAAAAGAAGCAGAGACAATCACGGGTTGGGTGGTGGCACGGGGAGGGGCAACTTCTCAAAAACTCTAACCCAGGACTGTGGCGGTTCGGGGCACACTGAGCACTCTGCACGCAGATAGGGGGCTAGAGCTATTAAAAGATAAATGTATTTCTGTGTTCCATTATTCATGATGGGAGAAGATGGGGTGAGAGCGGCGAGGAGGCAGAGGCTTAGCACAGCAGTGGACCCCCCCAAAACCCACCCCCTCAGCTAAAGTGAGCGAACATGATTAAGAGACAGGGCTACATTATTGTTTAAAATTACTGTTTAAAATTTTGCTGCTTTAAAATTAGGAATTTTTATACAATAGTCACGCGGAATGATCAAATATTGGCTCATTTGGATGAGGACTAACAATTTTAAAGGGCACAGTTACCAGTGAATAAGGTTGATCTAAAAACGCATTATAATGTATTACCCTTGATAGCTCCCATTGTACCACTCTTGTACCATAGAGCCACAAAATGATTTTTAAATATATAATATATGGGGAAATGACAGCTCTTAGAATATATATCTAGAGTAATAAAAATAGCCAGACCAAAATTATCATAACATTAACGCGTTCAGATACAGGAAGAATCTCAATTATGAATAAACACTCAGAAGCTGATTAAGTAAAGTGAGTGGGTAAATATTTTGGAGACATATTGAACTGAAAGAGAAGTGAGCTTTTGTCCAGCTGAGCTGTAGAGGAAGCAGATTAGGACAACCCTAGTGTCAATCATTTGAAGATGTCTCACTGTCAAGAGGACAAACACTAGAGCGACCACATTGACATTCCATGCGGTCATTGTCCACTTTAACACACTTAGATTAGCTATGCTGAACACAGAAATTAACACAATTCTAATTGTTTATTTTTTTGTGTTATGGCCACAATCAAAAGAAACAACTATATGTTTTAGGATTTTTTTTTATTGTCTTATAACAGTTTTCCACAAACCACAAAGTAAATGTAATTTACAACATATTATCTATAAAAGTTACATGTTTGCAATGTTCCATGTTCTAAAAAAATACTCGATAATGTAGCATGACTGATTTGCACGGCTTTAACACAAATGCTCCACTTTTGTAACTCAAACATTTCTCACTTTTTTAGATTCCATTTGATGAATTCTGAAGTCTGTTAAAACTCCATTTTCCCACAGTCGAAGTGGCCCCATTTGTCACATTGTGGTCATTCTAATGGCAGAAAGTGCACACCAGTGTTTAGGAGAACAGTGTGGAGGGTGGTCTGAACACATCAGTACTCCTGACTCCATGCTGCGATCATTTGTTTGCACACAAGAGGGCACAGGGCTGGGAAGAGGAGCACAGGACTAAAACAGGAGATGTGGGAGGTGGCTTGTGTCAATTTGCACGTAGACAGATGAGCATGTCTCTGTGTACTTGTTTATGTGGATCACTATTATTGCTGTTTGGCACTCTACACATTCTGCTGTGAATTAGACACAAAACACAAAGGGACTAATATTTGTGCTTGCATGTCAAGGATTACTTGTTCTATTGAATGTGTCCTGCTATTATCTGCTTATCACACTCTGTGCTCTTTAATCTCTTTCTTGTCTCTGCTCAATGGGCTTCCTCTCACTGTCTCCCCATCACAAATGTAGCCTTTCTCCCCTTCTATTTTTTAGCACTTACAAAACTGAAAAGACCAGGCCTGGTCCGGGCCACCTGGAAACCCCACTGAAGCTTTCTCCCAGGCTTGGCTCCCTGCCACTAGCCAGCTGTAGCATTGTGAGTGGCCCATCTCAGTTAATTCCATGCATTGCAATTGTTGCCGGACACTGTTTACAGCCACCTCCTACTCCGCCTGGGTAGCCTCTCCGATTGTCTTGGGGCCTCCCTTGTTTAATACTGTTTTGCAAGTTATTAAGCCCTGGAAGTCCATTAATCACAGTTCACAGGCTGTGTAAGCCCACACAAGGCAGCCCGAACTGGGGGATGGGGAGGCACACTCGCTCCCCTCAATGGGCTTAGACGGTGGTCCATTCAGATCCCTAACGAGATCATTACCACTAACTAAATACAAACCTGACCCCACGACCTGCTGGGAAATTACGTAGGAGCTCCCTGGTGCAAGACATGAATATACCCGCCTCTTCTCTGGTGAGTCCTCCCCCTCTGCTGCAGCAGTGCATGAAGGCCCACCCCAAAAGCCCTAGTGCAGCCCCTCGCCCCCTATACCCCACCTCTTGTCCCTTCCCACTTTCTTTCCAATGGACAGAAAACTAAACCTGTCATCAAAAGAGGTCTAATCACTGCTGTGATTGTGGTAAACCAAGCCTGACAGACATTTCACTGCGGCCTCAATGGCCACAGCAGAAATCCTCCCTATCCTGCCCCTCGCTTTCTCTCAGCCCCGCTCTGTCTCTTTTTACCAGGCCCCCGGCCAATGGGTAACAAACACCCAGGGGGCTTTTCAGATTACTTGACACACTGTGTCCACTTTTGGGAGGGAGACCACCTGGTAAGCTCATTTTAATACAACACCAGTCCAGTCTTCTCACTCTTTTCCCCACTCCTCTAATTCCAACTCTCAAGCCAAGCTACCACCATGAATTCTGTCTAATCCAGTGACCCCACACAGCATTCCTGGTTTTACACTCTTCGGAAGAGGCTGGATTTTGGAGGATTACATGCGTCTAGTTCTGTTTGCAGGTACCTGAGATTGGAGCGAGGAGGAAAGACAGGCAGCAATGACATGTAGAAAGCAATTTGAATTCTGTATAAAGTTTTATAATTTACTTTAATGCGTTAGGATCCATCCACCTGCTCCTTCCCAGCAAGACAAGAGAGGCATAGACAGTGCAGCTGCTGTGTTGTCTGAGACTGAAGGGTTAAGAACGATGACAAAGTAGAAGTGATGTGGGAGGAAGAAGAGAAGAGAGGTTGCTGGGGGTCTGCTCTGACTTTCACTTTAGCCCCTCATCTTATGTTAAGATGTTGTCACTTTCACCATCTCAAGTGTTGGCACTTCAGATGCCGGAGCTTAGCGTTTGCAGTGGGGGTACTGGGGGGGTGCATGGTTGGTATAAAGGCCAAGCAAGAGGAAGTCTGGGAAGATTTCCATTTTGAACAAGCACAGCTTTGTTACAATGTCACCTGACAAGCACAGGACCTCCTTTTAACAGGACTTCCTGTAAGGTCTCATTTTTTCAAGTCCTCTAAATTCTTCCTCCAGTAAAATGGATTCTCACAGGCCTTTGAGTTTTAGGCTATAATTGTGTCAGTCTTATTAGTACTATGGTGAATGCTTAAACTGTTGCCACATTTCTACATGTGCATATTTTAAATGAACAGTAATATTCCCCTCTTTAATCTGAGATAAGATCTCAATTGTTCTATGATATGAAATTGAGATGTGGCTTGAAGCAGGGTGGAATAAATTGAAACTTAATTTACCTGGATATCACTCTCCACTGAAATATAATCACTCACCAAATAACTGGGCCCACTCGCAAATTCATAATTGGCTTTTAATGAGTGTCATGTCACTTTAGACTTCAGGATTGATGCAGAGATTAGGACAAGACTGCAGGGGCTTGAATCAGGAAAGAAGACGACCATACACAAACATAGGTGCGATATGATTGGTTGTAGAAAATGGACACACATATAACAGCAGCCATGACAGTGAAAGGCTGTTGGAGAGTCTATCTGGTGTGTCACTGATTGTTTCTCAACACTGACCAATTGTAAGCTCATAATGATGATCTCTGGCATGACAAGTGATTTTAACCTGCCTGTGTGCCGCCTCCGCACGAGTCACAGATCAGCTGCTCCACATAAACAAAAACATTAGAAGAGTGTTCCGCATTTAAGAGCACGCTAATTACAGTCATTCCCTTGTGAAGTACTGTTTGCTGCAATTTGCTCAGATCACCAAACCTCCAGTCCCTCTCAGGTAAACAAATCAGCTCTCACGCAACAAAGAGATAAAGCAAATAATAAAATAGACACTGGCGCTACCAGAACTCGCCGGGGGCACAGTGTTTAAAGTAGGTTTCAAATAGTATCATACTACTCTACAGCAATGGCCTAGCTCTTCTCCACATCCCCAGTGAGAAATAATTACAAGTGCTGTTGTTAATGTGCTCAGGAAAACATATAATTTAGTTTGAAAGGTGAATGATAGAAGGTAACTTTTTTGCTTTTTTTGTGTAGAAACAATTTTTTCTGATGAAAACGTTGCACCACAACATTATATTACAGGTGTTGAAAGATTGCTCCCTTAGCGTTTGCTTCTTATCATTGACTACTTAATTAACAGTCACTTAGCTTGCTCTGTTGTGCTGATGCAGCACAGTCGATCAGTGTGAGCTGCTACAGTCCTCCTGAAGCTCTCCAGGTGAGTGTGTTCCTTTAGTGCTGAAGGAAATGAAGCAAAAATGATGGAGTGTTTGTTTTCTGACATTTTGTCTCTCTTCGGCCTCATCAGGTCTGAGCCTTGCAGACGTCAAGTGTTAATTTAGGGCTCCTGCCGAGCGTGAGCTTGTCAGCGGGCAGGCTGGGAGAGGGAGGTGAGCTCTTGCAGAAAATGACCCTTCTGGTCTGATTGTCTTCTGGCCCACAGACTGGCACTGAGAGGAAAAACAAAGACGGGGAGACAGAGGGTGAGAGAGAGCGGAGTGCTAATGCACCTCACAACAATTAGAGCGGCTTACCTAACTGTGTGACATGTACACAGAGGTACACTTAGTAAATTACACACAATCCCCCCCCCCCCACACACACACACACCACACACCTCCTTACACGCACGCACGCACACACACACACACACACACACACATCTCTTCTACTGGACAAAAGTACATCTGCTGATGTCAAAGCAAGCGCTTGGAAGAATTTTATAGTCCTAGTACCTACTCAGCCCTACTTTACTCTCCACACCTCTACCCCCTTACTATGATATGGAACTAGCTATTCTAATGCTGACCAGTGGAGAAACAAAGTGGTCATGTGGTGTAATGGTGCTTTGTTGCTTTATGGATACATCAGTTCCCACCATTGTAAATATTGGCTCTCTAACTTACTCTCAGCATTGAAGTCATCACCTCTACAACCTTTTAGTCTATAAACTTTCAAAATTAGACTGGTCTCTCAAGACTTTACTGCAGTACATTAACCAAAAACTGCTTTCTTTCTTGTGTAGAACAGAGACATTGGTGGTCAAATAGTAACCGCTGTGGGGAAATCATCTGGCCAGTGTGGACTAATCACGGAGCAGACAGACATTGTGCTAGTGATAATAGGTATTGGCGTATGATTCTTAAAAGGGTCAAGTTTTATCCCAAGAGCTCTACGCATCAGATTCTCTGTGATAAAGGAGGTTTGAAGGACCGTCACTGTGGAACGAAAGGTTAATTCTGTAATTATTTCAGTGTGAAAAATAAATAATGTACCCTTTGCAGTTCCCATCGTTTCTTAATTCACTCGGAAATTCATTTTCTTCCTTTTTTCACTCCACCTAGCCCAATTCAATCACTTGAGTTCATCTGTCTGTGTTATGCAAATCTGAGCCGGCGAGATTGAACCCATTTGAATACCTGGTTCAACTGATGAGCGGAGAGACTGATAGAAAAGATGAATTCTTGTGTCTCAATGTGCCTTCCTTTTTCACCCAGCCGTACAATATCAAGGCTACCTTTTTACATGGAGCTCTCACTTATATTAACCCGCTGCACAATGTTGCTCTGGTAGTCCAATGAATGAATGAGGAAAGGCTACTGTTTCTCTCTCCTGTGCTCTACAGAAAGGAGAGCTCCGTATCTAAGATCATGGACACAAGCTTTAGGGAGCATCATTTTGACAGCCAGGCTCTGATAAGTGCCCATCATTAGAAGTCGTGCATTGCAGACAAAATAAAAACATTACATAGACGGAATGAACTGTTTCAGTCATTATGGTAGTTAGTCTGCATCATGCCAAAGAATGGGGTGACCTCTGTGGCAGGGTTCAGAATCACAACATACCTCACAATTTGATACAATGTGCTATACATGGCTCACGATACCCATATCCTGATATGTTACTGCTATAATCGATATATATTGCACATGATGAGCTACAAAGACATTTTACATGCATGGCGTTAGGAAATCCTGTGGTTTAACCCTGTTTACTTGCGGTCTATTTTCCCAAAAACGCCTGAAAAAATGAGCCCCATTTAAAACTGAATCTGTTCCTGAACCCTTTGCAGTACAAATAATTGGTTGGAGCCTTTGTGAAGCTGAGACTGTAGTTTTGAACTCTGATGTATGTTTTACTTTAATCATGAGTAGAAACAAGCTCTGCACAGAGGAATTCAGATTTTAAATTTCGCCTAGATTTTCTTTGTTAAAATATATAAATTAGTATAACTGGTTTCTGGAGGGATCGGCTGATTGACACTAAAATGAGCATCTGTTGGGTTTTGACTATTCTCTTTTAAAAGCTGAAGGTAAATTCACAAAAAAATGGTTTAAGGGACGTAATAAATCAAAAATGTCCAGGCAGAATCCATATAAAAGTCCTATACATTTTTGATTTTATTTGTGGGTTTGGAGTATATACTGATCTTGATGCTTCCCGAATGATTAATTTGACTGGATGCCCTAAGCATAATTAGCACAGTACTTTACTAGTGTTGCAAGCAAAATGCCAAAATTTAGTTCATGGGGAAAAATATAAAAAATATATCCATAATATTTGAAAAATTTATTTCTGACAATTCAACATCACCAAATATATCACAATATAACTAAATGTCAATATTTTGGCACACTCCTGATCTGTGGTAAGCGATATTATTCCAACTTATCCCCTGGACAGCAGAAGGAGGCTAATAGACCGACCCCCCTCTGATTCCTGGTGCATTGTGTCAGGGGCTTGTCTACTTCACGCACATTAAGGATCACATGCCTCAATTTCACAGTACAGCGGGACTACTGGCCCCCGTCCCGCACCCTGATTGGCCAGTGATGTATGGTGTTGACAGTTACAAGCCAAATAACAAGTGGAACAACACACAGGTCAAGGTTGAGGCTGCTGGTGTGGTCTTGTTAACAATGGAAGGTCTCTGTGGAGGGAAAAGAGTTTTGCTAAACACTAACTACGCATGGATACAAAGAGGTTAGTCATTTAAAGCCACAGTTAAACAGACAAAGCAGTATAATGCTTTATAGACCATAGAAGCAATATGCAGCAAACCAATATGTACTGTAATATAAAAGAAAAGTGTGCATTTGCATTTTGAAATTGCTTTGTTTCTTCAACAGATAGCCGCAGACAATTGATTGGGTGCCACATCACCTCTCACCGGAATTGTTCCAACTGTAGTGTCCTGCAGGAGTGAATTTTTTCAATATAGTACTTCAGGTTGAAGACATTCTCCCGTCATTTTCCCTCAGTACTTCAGTGTAATTCTTTTTCTCTCTTCCCCTCCATTTTTCCCCGGCGACTGCAGTATGTGGCAGGCTGAATTGTGTGTTATTACCCAGCAGGAGACAATATCATTACCACATATTTGCTGTCAAGGGTCTGCAAAGAATGGTGCTGTCTTGGGCCTCAGTGATCTAACAACCTCACACAGGGCTCCAGAATTACCCACTCCTGGCGGAGGGAAGTCAAACACTACCAGTTAGAGAAGAGAGAACTACTGTCTCTCTCCCCGCGATTCTCCGTCTGTCCTCTTGTGAAGATGGAAGCGGACACACCTCCTCGTCGCCGTAGCCAGGATGCTATTCTCTTCGATAGAAATATATGTTTGTGTCAAGTGCCGAATGATACAAGGCTGCAAGGTAGATGGGCGCCGGCTGCATGTATGACAAGTCTGTCATTTCAGATAAAGAGGCAAATGGCAATCCCAGCAGTGTGCTATTAGTGTTGACTGAGCAGCTCATAATTACCGCCACTCAGATCAAGTTTTCCTTCATAGCATACTGCATCGGTATTCTATACACTATAAGTACATGTGTCAGCCAGTGTGCTAGTGAAACGATTCGCACAAAAAATTGTCAAGTTCCTGTTCTGTTTTCCTCTTAACATATCACATTGTGACAGGGGCTTCCGAAGTTGAAGTTTAGATATGTCAAATAATGTCTGTGGGAAATAACTTCTTGAATGGGCAAACAATCCCTTTTATGAAAACCACAATTCCGACTTTGTAACAATGTCTTTCTCATAAGACAAATAGGAACGGTTATCATTTCCGTTGACAGCGTACAACAAACAGACTCGATGGTTTATGCATACTGACTGACAAAGGCATCTATTTTCTTTGCCCGCAAAAAAAAAAAAAAAAAAATCAAAAAGGCTATACACAGTGAGGCAATTGAAGCGCAAATGAGAAGCGGAAACTCAAACTTCCTCCTCTATCCTCTGTCATTTATACACGCCATAGAAATATTTGATTGCTCTTGCATATCTCTTTCGCTTAAGAAGGCAGCCAACCAAACCCATGTAAACAAAGTCAGGCCTTCTATATGAGTCTATCTTTTAGGAATTCAAGCACATCAAGTTTGCAAACAATCACAGAGGGGAAGGTAGAGGAAGTGTGAGATTCTGTTTCCAGTTCTTTTGGAGATATAAACATTAGTCTTTTATTTAAGAGGACATGTGGCAGTGCATCCTTGATATGAGCCTGTGCTGACACAAGGCATGGGTCCTTGATTTGCCACAATGAAAGGCAGCCCTTGAGAAAGACACATATTAATAAATAATGAATCTATAGTAAATTAAGAGAAGCCTTTGTATACGCAAGGAAAGAGTTTCATTATAAGATGTGAGCACACAGAGCATGTTCCTTTCCATATTTATACCATATAGAAGTGGTGTGTAAATTAAGATGCAGAAAAAGAGGTACAAGATGAGCAAGAACGTGCAGAAATGTTGCCATGCTGCTCACCTAAAATGTATCTTAAGTTAAATTAGGACAGTCAATTAAAACAAATTGGTTAATTAAAATGATAATTGTATTCTATGTCTTACTAATGATATCTCAGATCATATAAAATGCTATCTGGTATCTACATTCAATTTGTGAAGAACCCCAAACACAAAGCACTCAAAGTCATCAGCTGATACAGTGATATGAGAACGGTTTGAAATTGCTGCCACTAAATTAACCTGATTCTAATAGGATTTGAGGTAGATAACATGGAAAATGACTGCTCTGTTTTCAAGGCAATATACCAAAATGGAAAGCTCCGTAAAATTGATTTGTGTTTTCCGTCCTGGTGCCTTCCCTTGGCCATGAATTTTCATAATTTGAGATGAGGAGATATCACCTTAATGTTTCCCATCTTATCTTGTCACATCGAGAAATTATTTGAGAGGACATGATTAGCTGAACAATAGCATGAGAAATGCTCTCTATGAAGGCTATCCAGGACTTCATAACAAAGAGAGTAGAGAGAGCAAAATACTGGTCCAAGAAGCAGAAACAGAGGTAATCAAATGCCTCTATTGCTGGATCTTGATTTGTCAAAGAAACCATTGAGAAGAAGCCAAGGTTTAGTACAACACTCCTGCCCACCGCTTTTCCTTTTCATGTATAATTAGCATTTTATGATTGTTTATAGGTCCTCTTGCTAACAGGAAGACAAGCTCGAGCCAATAGTGCAAGTGCGGCTCCAGTGCACCGTGTTTTGGGCCGGTTAAATGCACCATTAAGCCTTTTAAAATGAGCTCCTCCCGTCAGAGAGTAAAAACAAACGTGGCTTTCTGCTATCAATGGGCTCCACTTAGACGAAACAATGTCCTGTTGAGGCTCAGCAGTTTCCTCATCAATGAACATCAAAGATGAATGAGCCTTGGCTGACAGCTTTGTTTTGACTCAGATACCCAATGCCCTGCTCACTGTCATCCCGGTGCTGCTCCTCTGGGCCAGCCGAACAGGTGCACAGCCTCTTCTCAATGTAGCGCTTGACAAGGCCTCACATGGGCAGGGTGTAAGGGCTTTGGTCCACAGCCGCCTTAATCCACCCGACTAGAAAACACATTGAAAAACAAATGTTTGTTTGGCTGAAGTCAAAGCCCTGGAGGCTGCGGCTCATCTGTCTGTCTGCCCAGGCTTTTCCCTTTTATTCCGAGCTATTTTGTCCCAGCTCATTTGGGCAAAGCATTAAATAAGACCCAAGAGGTTCTAAGTCCTGGCCATTTCCCACAAGAGGAATACATACATTCAGCCAATTGCCAATTGTTTGGATTATGATAACAGCGCCTGAACAGAAGAACAGGCGAGAATGGGGTTAAGCCTATAGTCCTAAACATGTAGAAACAAAAAGTAGTGTCAGAAGTCTGAATCCAGAACACATCTGATAACATATAGTAGGTATATACTTTACCTTAGGAGTGATTTAAGATGGTTAATTTCCGAGATGCTCTTTCTGCAGTGAGGCTTTTGTCAGTGGCGATGATAGGCTTCTACTACTTCGTGGGGAGATTAGTGCTCCTCCACTCAGGCATATAGAGGGGCCTTCAGCCTGCCAGGGGGAGCAGGAGGGAGAGTATGTGCATGGCATTTAATGTAGAGTCACACAGATAAGATGCACTGGCAGATCAATCAAAGTGTGGTCCGTGTAGTGAGCGGTCGTTACCCTGCATGGCCCATGGCTTCATTTCTTCACACCCACTATCTCCACTGACTGTCTGTGGGTGACATCTCGCACCAAGCCATGTTTAACCCACACGGTGCACAAAACTGAATATCTAAATGGGATCACCTGTGAAATTTGTTATGATAAATCTCTCTAGGAAGCACCCAGTTTGAATATTTGATATCACATCTGTCTTTAGCTACCTCAGGGGGAAAGCAGCTCTGATAAGGAATATTCAGGGGAGTGATGAGATAAAAAGCAGCTAAATTCCTTTTTCATTGTGGGAGATGCATAGCAATAGCATTCTTCACTCTGCCGTGTCTGTATGACTGAAGTAAAGTGTGTAGCTTGCATTCAGCGTGTCATTTCTTTTACTTAATTTGCTCTCCTTTGCATAGGCCGAGGCATTCCAGCATTCCACAATCATCAGATGCACTGTCAATGTGCTCAGGCGTCACATAAAGATTAAATGAAAATTCTTTTGCTTTTCAGAATCTCCAAGCTGAGAAGTGTGGCAACTTGAACTCCTTTAATTTTCCAGATGATAAACCGCTCCAGCCTAAACTCTCATTGTCATGCCCTTACCAAGACACTTAACAACACACAAGTATGTAGGTGATGATTTCTTTAATGTTATTAGAGGCAGTCTCTCCATCTCTCAATGCGTATGCTTGTCCTTCACACTGCGTATCCTTTCTTTGATATTTGCTTTTGACATGGCAGACTCCAAACCTCAAGTTTGGAAGCGAATTGCTGTCACAAACTGTACAAAAATATAGATACAACACTGAAATAAACAAAAACAAATCAATATTTGTTAGCTTGTAAAGTGTCACTGTAAAGGACAACCACAGGGCTTTGCCAAAGGGTGGGTCCACTTGTGTGTCCGTGCGTGTGGGGTGACACCAGGCCGCGTTGCCGAGAACTAGCAATCACTTCATTCAAGCAAGCGCCCGCCTGCCACACAGCTCATATTGTCATTGCACGGTTTAAAGGAACCTTGAACGGGCTTCAAAGATCTTTTCAAAGCCTTAATCCTAATAGGTCGTGGTTTGTTCTGTCACATCAAAAGCGTGAAGGGGAGAGAGGAGGTGGAGGGGAATAATGCACTGGGCAGGCAAAGATTCTTAAGGGCGGAAGATTGGCAGCGGATTTGCAGTGTAGGGAGGACTGAAATCGGAAATATCGGACACAGAATGCCTGCTGTAATAGATATGAAATAGGTCTTCTCAACAGCATGAAAGGATGACATTTCCAGAAAGTTTTTCATAAGAAGGCCCTTTTATTCCCCTTCATCTATCTGCGTTTGTACTGCCACCTTGTCCATAGTGGGAATTCGAAAGTGTCACTCTAGCAGATTATAGAATTGAATTGGACATTTTGGATTTTCCCCCTCAGCTTTTATTGAATGTTTAGAATTTGCTGGGAGAGCACGGGTAAGTCAGACCCATTTTTGAAAATGGCTTTCTGCAAGGCACTCAAGTTTGAAATTCACTCCCAGTATGTGCCTGACCTGGTGTAACAGCAGTCAGCAGAAAAGCACAGAGCTATGTCAGTGGTGAAATGGTACAATATACTTTACTCAAATGATTTACTTCAATACATTTATTAGAAACTCACTCATACTAATACATTAGTGGGAAACAAACTGGATTACAATCATCGTTCTTAACCATTGAAACATTTGTAGTCGTAGTAGTAGTAGTAGTAATAGTAGTAATAGTAGTAGTAGGTGGAAGGAATCTTTGTGGCAGTTACTGTGCGTTATTTTATTAACTTCAATACTTTTTTTTTATCATTTGTTCATTTAAGCTGATATTTTATACTTATAAAGCCTCCTCTTACCTGTATATGAATATCTCATCTGCATACAAATTTATGATTTACATAGTAAAACAATAAATACCAAAGTCTAACATATTATTAGTATCAATTCCTCTGTTTCTCAGGCCTGATGGCGTTCTTCATATATTACAGCCAATGTCCAATGGGATGTGCTTCTGTGTTCCAACTGTGTGTAAGTGTCCAGGCTAATCAGGTGCTTGTGGGAATTTGACCATTGATTTCCTGTCGGGGTATCCATTCACCCCCCAAAGTAACTGGCTGTTTATCTTTTTTAATGATGCACCTTGTACCATCGATATCAGTGATAAACCAGACTAGACGTGTAACGTAAGCCAGGCTAATCACACTCTACCCGTGGGAACCCACATATTTATTTTAAATGTACTATAGGTATTGCTGTGGGAAGTTAAGTTTATCGGTGTTAAAAAAAAAAAAAAGACTGAAAAGAAAAAGGAAAAATAGGCTGCTATTGCAACAAAACAAAAAAATCACATATATTTTCTGCTTTACAAAGGCATGAAATCCCTCTGGTGCTTGTTATTTCACCACTCCTGTGGCTCCAAGTTGGGCAAGTAGTAGCACGGTAAACAAACAAATAATTCAGGAACACATAGCATTATTGAAGGGGAGATTTTGCCACTCGTAATGACCTCATATTTACACACATCGAATATAAATGATATATGGAAGCCTTTTTGTATTGTATTTGTTTCTAGCCTTAGAAAATACAAACATTTTTATGAAAGGGCCAGTTGTTTCACATACATTATTAGGGTTGTAAAGCTTCAAATTCCTTTCATAGAATAGATTTATGTTGTCTTGTCTGAGTGAAACATTTGAAAATAGCAAAAGACACTTTCCTTGGATTTCAAAAATAGCACTAAAAATACAAATATTTCCGAATAGCCAGTCTTTTGCTCCCCATACATTCTCAGGCTGCCAGGCACAGAAAAACTGTCATGTATAAATAATGGTTTCAGTATCATGCTAGCCCGCGTGCCAGCCACCTGCTGATCCAAGCGCACACAGGTAAAGCCAGCGCAGGTGACGCCAGGTCTGTAGACACGGGCATTCAATCTGCCAGCAAACTAATCAGTGAAAAGGAACCAACTCCAGGCTTATCACAAGGGGTCATGCCTGTAGGTGGAGGAGCAGCAGTGGGAGAGCAGGGATGTTTTGCGCAGCCACAGCAGGGGTGACATAGGCCCTAGAATGGGAAAAAAAATCACAAATCCTAAATAGGGAGGGTTGGAAGAGCGCAACCCTTAAAAAGGTGAAGAAAGCTTGACTGGCTAACACCCACGTATTACCTGAACGTGTCAAAGTCAGATGCGAGAGCCCGCAGCTTGGCTATGCTGTCATAAATCAACTTTTCTTGCATAGCATTAGGTTGTATGTATGTATTAGTGACATTGGTAAGATTATACATTCTTCTAAGTCTGAACTAATGATATGTAGTTAAGCACTAAAATTATATGTTTTTCAATTATTTTAATATTTTTGTGTGAAATTGTGAATTGCTTGAACAAAAGTGACTAATGTAGTATGTAATGTAATATAGTTTGAGATTTTGTGGTGTAATGACCCAATTCAAATGGTAAGAGTCCAGGTTCTACCATTTTCATTGAGATATACAAGCAGTGTATTGGCACAGGTCTTGTTTTGAACTGGTGTTTTATTTTTTGTATATTTTTGTTATTTTATTCATATTTATCTCTAAAAGCCTACCATGCATATCTTGAAATGGGCACGATTACAATCAGGATTTATATATTTTTGGTGCTTATTACTTAATGATGCATATTAATTTTATTGTTTTAGAAACAATAAATTTAAGTGCTTATCAACCATTAACAAATAATAGTGTGTGCGATTCTAAATTGAAAAATGAATAAAATAACATACATGCAACATATATACAGTTGTATTTAGTTAGTATATAGACAATAATGAAAAGGTCGTTATTCTAAGCTGCTTTGGATCCCTAACCTGACACACAACCAGACTTAAATATTGCATTGTCTCTTCTATCTAACCACTCATTGACAAGCATGGCTGTCATTGAAATGCATGCTCTATGGCACAGACTTTTTCCTTTCTTTCTTTCTTTAAATGCACCATTTGTTCTCTTTTTCTCAGTGCGGTGACGCAGCATTGAATGGAGGCATTATTTCAACACCTTAACTGATCACCACTGGAAACCGCTCCTGTATTTGCTATGAAGGTGCACCACTGTATTTCAGGAAGGTAATTTCACATCTTAACAGAATCCAATTAAAGGCATAGACATTTTCAATTAAACGGCCCCCGCGCTTGTCACCAGACCGTCTGACCACACGTTAAATTGCAATCAGATTACGGCAGGGGGAGATGCATTTTCCAGTGGAAAGATCACGCATTTTCCAGATTAGGGACCCTTATTATGCACACCGGCAATAGCTGTCTTTTTCTATATTACTGATTTCATTCTGTCTTATTATTAATTTCACAGCAGATTACCTGAGAAGATACTAAATGCTGTCAGCAAAGAGTTTTAATTAAGTATGGGTTTGTTGCCACGAGTGCCTTATGTGAAACTGCTGCCTTATAAATGCACTTGTTCTAATTACTTCAGAGTGCTCCCTCATTAACCTCTATAGAGATGTGCTCCAAACTACAGTTCGCATTACAAACACTAGACTCACGAAAATTAGTATATTCCCTCTCACTGCTTATTTGTTCGCCGTAAAACAATTTAAGAGATACATCAATGTACTAATGTTCTTCTTTTTAATCAAATATGGCTTACAATTTACTGATTAAAAAAAAAACAGAACTGTATTATTTTTATAGAATAAATGAGATTTTAGCCTGATAATGAAAACTGGAAAAAAAAGGTCAGAAATATTATTTATTGTCCACATATATATATATATATATATATATATATATATATATATATATATATATATATATATATATATATATATATATATATATATATATATATATATATATATATATATATATATATATTATAATTAGTGTTTGGTGCTGTCTATTTCAAAGAGAACTTGCTTTTTAGCGCTTGGTCAGTAACTGTGTGTGGTCGCATAGCGGGGGGAAAAAACACAGTGGACATTTCCTTTGATTCCATTCATTCTAGACTCTGTGAATGTCCAATATACATTTAGAAAAATGTCCCAACTGTTAGCACCCATTCACATTACACAGACAGACACAATTGTGCTACTGACCACCCAAACATATTAATGTACAAAAACAGGATATATTAGATTTTAATGGCACTTAATTGTACAAAAAGAAATACCATAACCACATAAGGAGAAATGTCAAGTATTTCCAAGCTCTTTATAAGAACAATTTAGACCAGACAAGTGCTTTTCAAACCTTGGACTGGAAACAGTCCGATACCTAAACCATTAGCCATCTACATTTGTAAAGCTCCAGTGCCACCTTTTGGTCTAATTGTGATCTGCACGAGCATGGCAATAGCCAACTCTTAAACATCAGTAAGACCTTATTGTTTTCTAATAAACTCCGTATTTGACTGAAATATGCACTCAACTAAGAATAAGTAAACAAATTCTTTAAAGTTGAATTGCTTTATGGCATGCTGTTTTAAAATGAGCTGAACCCAGCAGAACTCCAGGTGCACATTTGGAGAGGCCAGAAAGCTCTGAGCAACGTTGTTTTTGTTGATAGATCGTTGTAGGTCTTTGACATCTCAGATAATGAGCAGTAACCTGCACTTCAAGAATAGTGGGGGTTTGCCAAGATGGAATGGTGATTACAATCAATTAAGTCTGATGACAAATCACCAACAATATCCCTCTACGTTTGTATGTGTGTGTGTGTGTAGGCTGTTTTATTTGTGCATCCTTCTAAACTACCCTGTTTTGTGTAATCAACATCTGTTGTGACAGGCATCCTCCTCCTCTCCCTGAATGGCCCACTTCAGATAATGAATGTCATACCAAACTGCAGGCCAGAGGCTGATTTCACCCCTCCTCTTTAGCCTCCTCACTCACTATTCTCTATTACTTCTGCTGTTATTCAAGACTACCTATAGAACCAAATGCAATTTTTTTCTATTCACCTGATTTTAATTATATTTTAGCTATCAGTAAATTTATTCACAACAACATCTTAAGTGGTTTAGGCTTTGGAAACTGTAACATACCACATAATCCTCTCTCACATGGAGGTGGAAGATACATAAAAATAATAATATATTGCATTTGTTGTTTCGGACATATGCAAAATTAGAATATCAAGTGAATCGTCTATAATTGAAACTTTTTTAATTACCTTGAAAAGATACAGAAACATTGTAATCTTCCAAACAAGTTTATAAAGGGATATTTCTGCACTGTTATGGTTAATTTAATGGTCTATTCTTGTTTGTGCAATACTTGAACCTCAACCAAGACATTTAGGCACATCTTAGTACATCCCTGATACATTGTGAAGATATCGTCTGAACATCGCCCACCCCTACTCTCACATTTAGTACTACTGTTAAACCTCTGGCTACCACACTTATGTTAGTAATACAATATATCAGTGCAAATCAGACCAGGAGCTTTCTCAGACATATTTTATTTTTTAAAGAGTTTAGAAAAGTTAGCGTTAAAAAGTTGAATACTGCAAGCATTTTGAAGCAACTAGGGGCTCATATCCAGGCTTGCACATAATATCATATTTGACACCATATACTACAATAGAGCTAGGCATTACTTATTAAGCAGTGACATTGAAAAAATAAATGCAGTGTGAACATAAAGGTGCAAGTATAGCCTCTTTGTTGGTGACTATTCAAAGAGGTTTATTGTTCTTAATTATTTTTCTAATTAATTCTTAATTCTATATTCATTTAACAAACTAATGTAATATCCTATGGAGGCCTACAGCATTACCAACTGTTTCATTGCGTGCCCACTTTTTGTATCTTATGTTTAGGCGCCATCTTGTGGTGTTTTTGGCTAATTTCAAACTGATATCTTGGTTGAGTTTATACAATTTAAATTAGCATACAATTTTGTCCTGCACTTTTAAGCACGATCTATATAAAACTGTGATTACTTATGTAATACAGCAATCACTGAATGTGCTACCAAAAGTAAATTAAATATGTGAAATAAGCACAGTTTGACAACATTTATTGGGGATGATTAAATAATCCATATCATTTCATTCAACTTTAGATTCATTTCAGAAAACATGTTCATGCTGAATGCAAATAATTCAAAAACATAAAGCACATGGTGATTCTAATAGACCTACATATTATTGTTTATGGGTCCAGCAAAACACCCAGATTTCAGAGCAGCCTATAGTGAAAGTATTCGGGTGTATATCCTTTTTAATTAAGCTTATATTATTTTATATTATCAGGATTTCTGGATGCTGATAATGGTATGTATTTGACACCTGCTCAAGCTATTTATACACTAGAGGGCGCCAGGGAGCCAACGAAAAGTTACATGGCTCTGTTTATTTAATCATAATCTAAAACATTTTTAAGCCCTAATGCCATGGCTTTTCTTCATCGCTAAGAACTGACAATAAAAATATATTTGTCAGTCAGTTTACTCATAGGACTTAAAGTGGTCTGTGAACATTCTCTGCCATTTCAAAGTCATCAACCGACATTATTCATGCGGTCAATAATTGATGAAAATGGCATGGCATTAGTCCGAGGTAATTAGCTATTTTTGTTAAATACTTATAAACAAGAGGGCGTATATATAATTTGCATGGCTCTATTATATTATTTGACCCCTCCTCTGTGTCAAGCGGCACTTCCGTGTTTACACACCCACAAAGACTGGACCCAGCGGCTGTAGGGCGATGTTTACCCTGCGAGCGTAGAGTGGTGGTGAGGAAAGTGACAGTCACAGGAGAGGTGCTGATCACAGGTGATTTAGACTCTACTGCCCTTTTCTAAAACGGAATGTTCACTCGAAGGGGGCATGGAGATGTCAAGAAATCTACACAGAAAGTTTTGGACCCAAAGAAGGATGTAATGACCCGACTGAAACACCTCCGTGCTCTGTTAGGTGAGTGAAGTGTCACAAGGATATGGAGGGTGCATTGGCGACGTTTAGCCATGAGTTTAGCTAGCCAAAGCAGCTAGCCCGCAGCTAACGTGAAATCATAGCGTCAAATAAAGCAATACATTAGCCGGGTGGTAGTCACAGTGTCACTACACAGTGCGGAAATACAATGGTGCAACGTGTAAAATGACTCGTGCATTTTGTAGAACCTGCTTGCATGCTACACTCGTTATGTGTTCGGACTATTTTTCCTGGTCAATAATAATGTTATTATGTATGCTAGCTGCTACCGCTAACCCTATGTTGCTAACTAGCAGCCACTGTTAGCAGCAGCAGTGCCTGTGCTGATGTTGCCTTGTCAGAGCATCTGTCGCTTAGAATAGAAATTGCATAAAAGCCATAGCTGAATTATTCTTTGCTTCTTCCTGTTTAACATTTGCACCCACAAATCACTTATCTAAATTAAATTTAAAAACAAAGATTATTACTATTTTTATCTTAAAGTTAATATAAATAGTTTGTCTTTAATGCATGCCTTATTTGATTTGACATATCTTGCTTTTATTATTGTTCATTGTTGTATGGTGCACCAAATCACCAAAGCAAGTTACTAGCCTGTGAATTTTGTTCACTGACAATGGCATTAAACCTTTTCTGATTCTGATCTTGTCGAACACTTCACTTATGTTTTATTTTAAATTCAAGAAATATTGGACGAACAAAGCAAGATACAGGGTATTACTACTTGGCATAATTATGTAGAGTATAATTGTATGTAATTTGTGATTATAATGCAATACAATAATACTGGGAATTCAGTATTATTGGCTACCTGGGTACATGCCCAGACACTTGGCTGGTTTGACTTGTGTCTCACAGTGGACCCTAAAGACTTTCTTTAGTTGAGAGTGTACAACAAATGTATATGTCTTACAATTTATCTGACTGTTTCCACAGCAGTCTTTTTTTTATATAGCAAAGGGGCCTGTCACAATATAATTAAAAATGTATCGTTCAGTAAATGATGGTTGGAACAACAATTTTCCTAAATTGGTATTTATAATTTTCCTTGAACAAGTTGGGTGATTTTGTATTTGAGTGACTCGTACTATGTAAGTCTGCCTTTTATTTGTTGTATCTTTTTAAACAATGCTTAATACATAAGAACGGGGTGTAAGATTGCTTTAGGGTTATTGTGCCAATAGCATAAGGTACTTGTATTATTTATCATGATATTTTCTGTGGCATGAAAACACAACTAGCCCATTTTATCTATGTGCATTTCTTGAGTTACACTAAAAAAACACTGTTTAGCCCATCACAGCTCCGGGGAAAGCTCCACAGTTGCAGACATATGCAAGTAGTATGCTTTTGTTACCTGAACATATTTGGGTTGAAGGAGATGTCAGTACTGCAGGTAATTAAATTCAAGGTAGAGTTTATTGTCCCCGTAGGGAAATTTGTCCTCTGCATTTGACCCATCCTTCAATGCCGCTGGGACAGCTCCTCAGGAGCAGTGGTCAGCACCTGAGGACCCATCTCCAGATCTTTGTGCTAGGCTTGGTCAGGACCAGCTTCGCTGGACGATTCTACCTGGTGCATGTTTTTTTAGTTGATGGCAGAAACCAGAGTGCCTGGAGGAAACTCACTCAAACACGGGGAGGAACATGCCAACTCCACACAAAAAGGCCGAATCAGCCCGGGACTCAAACCTGCAATCTTCTTGCTGTGAGGCGAGAGTGCTAGGAGCACTAATTGATGTAGGAGTATGAAACCAGCATCTAATGTCCATTCATCCTCTTGAATCTTGCTTCTGGGATTGTAATATATATTGTGTGGTGCTTAGTGGTTGAGCGGATAGCGCATGCCATGTGACGTTGTTCAATTCCGTCTCCCACAATTTGATGCATGTCCTTCCCCAGTTTCATATCCCCATTTCATGCTGCACTGTCCTGTCCAATAAAGCCTTTAAGGAAAAAAAAAACAACAACAACACAGAACTATATAGTTGTATACTGTACATCATGCTGAGCTGTCTTGGTCGATAACTTTGTGGAGGAGTTGAAAATGCAGCAGACTATTTATATGATGTGGCTCTATTTCACTGAAAATCTTTAGGGATATAAAAAAAATGGAGAAGCTGAGAATGGCATGAATAAGGTTGTAAAGCTTTTCCTCTGGTGCTGCAGTGAGCAGGATGCAGTGTGGCAGGGCGAGAGAGTGAGTGTGTGCGTTATTAACTATCCCTAGTTTGAGAGTAGTAAAGTAATTTCTTTAATTTGTATATGATTGTAGTTTGTAGCACTGTAGCCTAAAGGACACTCTGTGGTCAGAACTATTTTCAGAGTGGCCCTGTATTGATTTTCTGCTCACTGAACAGATCGCTTGATAGAGTGTGAAAGCTGCTGCATGTTAATTTTCTAGTCATGCCTGGCTGGATTTGGCAGAGGTTGTTAATTACTGCAGCCCAGCGTACCACCTGATCACTCCACTTTTCTCTTGCTCAATGCACTGCGGATATTCCCTCTGACCTGTTTCTTCCTTTTGTCCTTCCAAAACTCCTGAATTCCCAATATGGTAGAGATTTTTTTCTAAAGTAGCCTTTGAATCTGGTTGTGTATTCTGTCTACTGCAAAATTATGAAGTGAATCAAAGCCTTTTGCACAGCAGTTGATGATCACTGATACAAAATAGTGTATTTTTCTCAGTGCTGTGGGGTCAGGGTCAGCTGAAAGTGTGGCTCTGAGAGGAAATCACAAGGTGAAGCAGGGCTGGAAACAATGCGGAGCACATTGTGAGGGCTCTCAAGAAGGTCCTCCGTTTGGCTCAAGTAATGCTCACATCTCTCCACTTCTGATTCGGCCTTTTGCTAAACACTTGGCCGCTACTTGTGAACAACTTCAGCCTCTTTTCATTTGTTCTGTTATTGCCATGATATTGACACTCAAAGGTTTGTCTGACTCTGTGTGACAGAAACAAATCATAAATCTTATACTGCGTTGTTGGTAGAAAGATGCCTCTGTGCTCCAAAGTTATCACGGCAAAGAGTCTTCAGTTTTCTCCTCTCTTTGTTATTTAAACGCATGTTGTCAATAAAAAGAAGTTCTGTGCCACAGCTCAGGGATATTAGAATTGCAAATTGTGGTCAGAGCAGTGAACTAGCTTGAGCCAGAGCATTAGCCAAGTCCACGCCACCGTTGTGCTGATTAAACCTTGTAAACATGATGTCGATTACTATACATGCTACGAACATTTTTGTTTTTGTTGTTCTATTCGTATTCTTGAGTTTATTGTTCTCTTGTCCGACAAAAGATTCACATGCCATGTTAATTTTATGGCTTAAAGAGAAGACATTGAACTTTGTGTTGGTTTTTGTTTCATGTGTTAATTACGGAGATATGAAGCACAAACCAATCAATTTCCCTTACAGTTGTTAAATAATTCTATTATAAAATAATACAGTATTATTAGCTTTTCCCATAATCGTTGTAGGATCTGTATGCACTTCTAGAATAGGAGGTACAGTCTATTTGACGCACTAGAAAACCTGTTGGTCCAGTTCCTCTGTTTGCTTGCCGTGTCATCTCAGGGCCAAAGCCCTCTGCTTCAGCACTGTATCTTCTTACTAATTTAAGTATTTATCTAGTTCTTCATCTCTTGTGGACACATACTATGCTCTGGTTAAGGCCGGGTCTCCACTATATGGCTGTAGATGACAATGTAATTACTACTATTAAGTGTTGTTTTGTATCTGAATATCTCAAATTAGTTTGTTTAAAAATGAGCTATGTTTCAGGGCCAGACTGGGGCTTGTTTTGAAAACACAGGGATTAGATGTTGATGTTTCACTCTGCTATGTACATGTCCACACTAATGACACTTTAGCTCTATTCAATACTCAGCTTTTTTTAAGACATGAAACCATTCAAGCTGTTTTTGCTCCTCTGCTCTGTGTTCAAACATATGAGATAAGCTTCTGTATACTGTAAGTGAGCGATAAGGTCAGGCTGAGCCCTGACAGTGTCACTGTGATGTGTGTCCTCAGCCCAGTCTGCAGCTCTGAGACATCACAGCCCTATAGCTGCACAGTGGACCTCTAATGCATCAGGCATCAGAGCCTTGGCCATGTTGCAATACAATAGATTAGCTTTAATAACTTTATTTTTATTTGTTTATTTCATAGGGACAGGGGGAAAAAATTGTTACAGTATCGTCGTCCTACTTTCTGTTGTGTGCAAACGTTTTTGATTAACAACACACATCAAATTATCAATCACTATGGCTCTCTTATCCACAAAATTCTGCTCCGTTTCTGTTTTCCACTTACCTACCCTGCACAAACCTGACTTATGAGAACACCAACACTGCCCACATGCAGTCTCTGCGGGCCTGCAGATATGGCTCTTGCTCAGCTCCTCTGTGCTCTGACTATAGAGAGGGTGTGAGGGAGTGCACCTGCCCAGAGCTATGCAAATGAGTGTCTGTGATCAAAGGGCCCATTAAGACTTGTCCTGGAGTTTGACATGGCATGGTAATGACTGTGCCGACTGGATTGTCTAAATGGGCTGTTTCTAAAGGTTAAATACAGTTTGACACCTTCAGCTGTTAATATGCATGTGACGGCATGTGTTGTGTACTCATGAAGTTTGAACAGGAAGTCATGGAGACACCGGCCTAATGGTGAATTTGCCTGTGTAAATATGTCCAGGACTTTAGTGTGCACAATGACCTTAACCCAGTATACAGTGGGCACGCATAAAAGTCATTACATTTTCAGACACATTTTTAAATTAAAGGAAGGGGTGAGGACAGTAAATCTAAGGAATTTATTGATTTTGTGTTTTTAAAGTGAGGGTATGTGTAGACGGTGTTGTGTAAAATGTTGTAAACTTGACCTATCTGTGTCCCTTGGTGAGTTAAACATGTTCAAATGAAATATTATTTTAACAGATTCTAGTGGTGCACCAATATGGACATTTTAGACCGATACCGATGCTGTGGGAAAAGCTTGGGCCAATAACCAATATTTTACTGATATTTTCTATACGTTGCTTGGTTATTTTAAACACTTTTATTTTAGATTTGGGTTTTTTTTCATCAAAGAAATATATCTGTAAACGTATTAATCTTTATTCTAAAATAAGGATCAAATCTATTTTAAAATGTATAGAACCGGTTAGAACACAATCCTCCGTTTGGAAAAAAGGAAAAGTTTGAGGGTTATCATTTATTTAGCACTATGTTTAGGTAGGCTTTATAATGATTATTCTTCATTAGAGTAAAATTAGCCTTCACACTTTTCCAGTCTTTGAAATTCCTGTTTTCTCCGGTCCGTGTGTCATCATGTGTCAGATCCCACACTCAGAGTTCTATCTTCTCCTTCTTAAAACCACTCACACTAAAGTTATTGAGATTAAACATGTCTAAATTGATTGTTTAAGGAAAACTAGTCAAATAATATTTGAAAAAAAAAAAACATTCCGGGTCACGAGTGAATTCCTCGTCCTTACATTTAAATGGTCACATTTATATAGCACTTTTCTACCTTCAAGGCACACAAAGCGCTTTACATGATGAAACCACTCATCCATTCACACATACATTCACATACCAGTGTGCGCAGACAATGGGGGCCAGGCGGGTTAACTGTCTTGCTCAACGGGAGTATTCACCTGAGGCAGCTGCGATCACACTGCCAACCTGTGGGTCAGTGGATTTGACCACCAGGGATGATTGACATTGTGTCACAGTATTGCAGGAGTATAACAGTATTGCACAGGGGTATAACAGTATTGCACATGATTATGAAAGCTAAATGACACGTTCAGAACTAACAGTGTTAGGCACAGTATAATAATAAAAACAGACAATTTAGAGAAAAGGAAAAAAAAGAGCACTCTTATACTAAAAATATTTTATAAAAACAGATAACTTAGAAAAAAATAATACTTAATACTTAATAATAATAACACTCTTATTTACAGCTGTCATATGGACAGAACATATTGCACAGGATTAAGACTGGATTAAAGTTTACTGCATGGTCTGTTAATAGAATATAGCATCAGAAAGCCTCTGTCCACAGAGATGTTTTCTTCCTCGTTTTCATGTTGTCTTCCTGTTTCTGTGAAGGGACTGCAGTTAACTCTTTCATTGCCAAGGTGTAAAATTGGCTGATACAGATATTACTCAATGACATATGATATAAAATCAGTAGTAGTCACCCGTACAACCCATATATTCTTGTATATGTGTCCTCTATATGCAGGTTAAAACACTCAAAATGAGTAATGGCTATTAATAAGTATGTTTCTCCCAATTTATGGAGTATTGAGGGAGGGGCAAACATTAAATTATTAAATGTACAATTATAAAAACGCATCTTGTACAATGTGCATATCCTCCACAGTGCATCTGAGAAGTATTCCCCGCATTCATTTTTCCACATTTTGTTATGTTACTGCCTTATTCCTAAATAAATTTAATTAATGAAATCTACAAACAAAACCCCATAATGACAACATGAAAGAAAGTTTTGAATTCAAATCTATGAAAAATAATGTATTCACACCCGTTGCTCAATACTTTGCTTAAGCCCCTTTGGCACTAATTAAAGCCTCAATTTTGCGTGAGTGTGTGTGTGATGCTCTGGCTGGACCACTCAAGGACATTCACAGAGTTGTCCTGTAGCCACGCCTTTGTTATCCTGGCTGTGTGCTTAGGGTCGTTGTCTTGTCATTAGATTAACCTTCGCCCCAGTCTGAGGTCCAGAGCACTCTGGAGCAGGAATGGTACTGGCCAGGTGATGAGCGGTGCCTGGGTTCCTCTAGACATGACGTTTGCTATTCAAGCCAAAGAATTTAATCTTTGTTTCATCAGACCAGAGAACTGCGTGCCTTTTTGCAAACTCCAGGCGGGCTGTCATGTGCTTTTAACTGAGTAGCTTCCGTCTGGCCACTCTCCCACACATGCCTGATTGATGGAGTGCTACAGAGATGGTGGTTCTTCTGGAAGGTTCTCTTCTCTCCACAGAGACAAGATGGAGTTTCTATCAGGTTCTTGGTCACCTCCCTGACTATGGCCCTTCTCCCCTGATTGCTCAGTTTGTCCGGGCGGTGAGCTCTAGGAAGAGTCTCTGTGGTTCCAAACCTTTTCCATTTCCGGATGATGGAGACCACTGTGCTCATAGAAACCTTCAATGCTGCAGAAATGTTTCTGCGTCCATCCCCAGATCTGTGCCTTGATACAATTATGTCTCTGAGGTCTACAGACAATTCCTTGGACTTCATGGCTTGGTTTGTGCTCTGGCACTGTTAACTGTGGGACCTTATATAGACGAGGGATGACGTGATAAAAATGTTAGTATCATGATTATTAGTATGTAACCGGCTTCATGAAATCAAATTTTCTGAATGCACAAGTAAAGTTATTGTGACATAAACGGCCACTTATAAATCACTATTAGATATTTTATATATTTATATTATATTAATTATATTATATAAACAATTGGGCAATCATTTAATTTTGGCACACAAAATCCTATTTAAAAAAGAATTATGATCAAAATGAATGTTATTTTTGTTTGTGTGTGAATGATAAGTAAATAGACAATTAAGGAACTTTTAATTTCATTTACTGGTTTAGAGATCTGCCATTTTGACAGGTATGCTGTATTAGACCTTGTGAAACATCTCCACTTGAGAAAAGAAACAAGTCGTCTATTTTCCAAGAGATTGGAAAATAGATGAGTGAGGAAGGTGGTCTTTTGTGTTTGTGGCATCATTGAATAAAGATGCATTATTCTATCACCCCACAATTGTTGCATCACTGTTAGCTCTGTGAACGTTCTATGACCAGCTGGTGTTAAAGAGGTGGAGGACTACACTGTATTTTCTTACCAGACAGTTTAGCGGAAGCACAACACAATAGAGATCTGTGACATCCAACCCACCCCCTTTCTAGCCTGTTAGCCACCTGCTTTATCACTGTCTATGGTCCAATCCCAGTGGATATAGTTTGCTACAGAAAATAATATGAGAATATTGAAATGATTTTATGTCCTTGACTCAACCCACAATCACTGCTAATAAACAAAAAGGTATTGACCCCTTCAATGGAGACAAAACAATGTTGAGAATCCAGACACTATGACATGAAATTCTCATATGAGCGCTGCCAACAAAAAGGCATGCTTACGTTTTTCATGTCTAAACTGTCTTTCCAAACAGATATGACTTTTTTTTTCGGCTACATGAGACATTTTTCAGTATCTTGTGTGTCTTAAAAATGTATTTTGGATGATGTTTTGCTCTACACGGTTTAGACTTGCTTCTATTTTTCTTCTAAAAGACTTGCATAGAATTCCTGAGCCTCTACAATCATTCTTATCTGCATTCTTGTAGCACGTGGTATTCCATACTTTACCTGCTGTGCTCAAGTTTATAGACTGAAACTTCTTAGGCCTAATGTCTCATTTTCTCTTTTTTCAGATATTGACAAGAGTGAACTGAAAGCATTCTTTGAGAGTAACAGCTCTCAGATTTATTTTATCTTCTATGAAAATTTCATTACACTGGAAAGCAACTTAAAACAGAAAGGTAAGCTCTGGTAATGTGTACACCTTCGTCTCACCCGACACTTGCTGTTATTGTAGTTTACAGTAGTTTAATAATTAACTGCGCTTGTGCATTACTGCTATTAAGAGTGCCAGAGGACAAATGTATGTCTTTGCTCTACTTTACAATTTTAAAGAGCCATTTACATACATCAGAATCCACTCTGAGGTGTACAATATTATCGATCTGGACTGTTTCTACCATGAGAATAGGCCTTACTCCCACTGGGAGCATGTTTTCATGGTAGCACAGTTTACATCCAGAATTGTTCACAAAATGGCCCATATGGTTGTTCCATTATTCATGAAGCAACTGCAGCGTACCCTCTGGTTGTGTGTTTAAAATCTCTCTTGTCTTCCAGGGAACAAATCTCAAAGAGAAGAGCTGGACTCTATCCTCTTTATTTTTGAAGTAAGTTGTGTCCTGTATCGTTGCTTTTGTCAGTACCACACCATGTTTACTAAACGTAGCAGCATGGGGTGGGACCACAGTTTCCATGGTGGCACAGCGCTTCTCCATACTTCCTGAATCTGTCTTCCCCAGTGAGATTTTTGTTTATTTTTTTCAAAATTATGTTATTTTGAGTTTGGAGATATTTTGGACTGCTGTGATACGTTTGGCTTGTTTCTGTAAATAGTTAGCTGTTGTGTCTCACTTATGTCCCAGGTTAAAGTCCCCTATCTTGTTTTCCCGCCTGGCTGCTAACTGAGTCAGCTCTAGTTTCCAGTACAAACAGTCGGATCTCCTGTTACATTTGCTCAGGGCATGGCTATTATATTGGCAGCAGACAAAAAAATAGAGGACAGTGTTATTTCTCTGGTCCTGTCCTAGTTATTCCTCCTGAATATGACAATAGCCTTACCTTTGGACTTATGCCCAGCATTTGAGTCTGGTCATTTTAAAGGCAGATTTGGGTGGCACAGTGATTACGCTCTTGCCTCCTAGCAAAAAGGTCCTGGGTTCGACTTCGGCATGAGGCCTTTCTGTCTGTATAGGTTTCCTCTGGGTGCTCCAGCTACTTCTTCCGCTAAAAACATGTACAATAGGGCTCTCCCCTCTGGGGCCAGGACAGTGGGACTTTTCCTAGCTAAATAAAGTTTTTTGCCAAGCCATAAACATTTTGAAGTCGTTTTGCCCCTATGTATTCATATTATACATATACATTATTTTCAGAACAACTGTGTGTATGCATTTAAATATCAATTAACTTATTTTGCCTATGTGAGTACTATAATATACTTTACTGTGAAGAGACACATGGACAAACAGGAATTCCAGGTATAATTTGTAAATGTATCAAACCCTGATAAAACCCATTGGTCGGCTTCAAATCTTCATAAACTACATCCGTAAAGGCCACTGACACTATCTGGGGCTGGGGAGGACACTGCTATAAGTTATCAGTAAGTTTTCACAACTTTATTCAAATCCATGAATCATGTGTTCCTTTCCTGTCCACTCTCAGCCGATGTCTGCAAAACTGTTCCCTTCCGACCAAAAAATAGTTGTGACTAAATATACATTTTCTGATTGTAATTACAGGGGATTATCATATAGGGTCAGATATGTCTGCGTATTTTCCTGATGAAGCAAAAGAAAGCTGTGCAGCATTACTATAAATGGAATAATATCACACGTAACTGGTCGTTTTCAGCTATCTGAGCACAATGTAGCAAAGAATCCACTTTTTTCACATGTAAAACCCAATGTTTGTCAGTGAAACCATGAGCTGTAAAATATCACATATGTGCAATTATTGGAGTTGTCTCCTGCCCAATCTGCTCTTAACATTAAATTAATGGTTATCTGTGGGCTGAGCAGCTAGGCAAGGCAAGTTTATTTGTAGAGCACAATTCGTACACAAGGCAATTCAAAGTGCTTCACACAACATAAAAAAAATTCATTTAATCACAAAACCGTCAAAGACATGAAAGGGAATAGTGCAAATAAAATGCTTTCAGTCATATGCCCAGATAAACAAAACAGTTATTAACCTAAATTTGAAATGCAGATTCTCCATGTTTAGCCCTGATTCTGGGCACCAGCTGAAGGCTGGTCCTTGAGGTCCTTAGAGTCCGAGATGGTTCATATGACACTAACATGTCTGAAATGTACTCGAAACGGTAAAAAAAATAAAAAAATAACCTTTCGACGTGTGAATAAGCAAGTTTGTTTGTAGAGTGGTTTTGTTGTTGCGCATTGTTTAGTAGCCTAAATGGGCCTTTCCCACAAGATGCTGTATTCACGCACACTTTCAGTGAATTTATCTAAAGACTTAACCAGAGGAAGTATATTAGCAAAAACCTACAATAACATAAAACAAGCATCGTTGTGAAAATGAAAAGCCACTGGAGAAAAAGTCATTCCACAATAAAATAAATCCTTTCATGTGTCCTTTACGTGCCTTCTCTGCATGACCAATGCCCTGTCCGTCAACATGTGCCACAGGACGCCCCCTATCATCTAAAGTCCTTAAGACTGCAATCACTGGAAACAATTGGGATTTAGAAAGACTGTAATTACTGTTCGTAGCAGGCAACGAGTTAACAGTTTGGAGCATAACTCAGCAAAGGAGTTGCAACTAATTGAATCATAAAATTCTCTCCTATGTGAACTCTTCCATGTGATTAGTAATTTATGCTCTTTTTAATGATGTCGTGGTCATTTTCAAAAGAACTGTTATTGAAAACAGCTTAGCCCTTATTTGTCCCTCTTTAGCCTCCGTTGATGAGTGAGCATGAGTTTCCCCATGCTTTCAAGATAAGTTTTTGTTGCACTTTTGAACTACTACTTTTTTTGTTAATACCATTGTGCTTGGTAATAATTTGTGTGTAAAGATTGAGCTTCTTTTTTTTTTTTAAGGCTAAAATAATTTAGTAATTTTTGACAGATTTGGTATTAATGGCTCCCTTAATCTTCTTATGTTTTTCAGTCACACTTAGTTACTCTCGGTCATTACTAGTTGAAGTCAGTCACAGCTGCTTGTGTCTTGTACTGTGGACCAGTTACGACTGGACTCTAGGATGTCAAGATTAGTAGGTTAATCAGTAATCATGATTATTCAGGTCGCAGTATAATCGTAAGAACCAAATGACAATTTTAGAAGCAAATTTATTATTATTTTGTGTTCAATCTACAGCCCAAAAATGTGGCTGTGGATTGGCTGTTTTTGGCAGATTGAACTTTATTTTGTCTTTCAGAAAGTAACATTTTGTAAAGCCGGTCACAAACTTTAGGAATAGTACTACGGGAATGAAATAAAATTAAAGATTTAGCTTTGTTTCGTCACAATTGTGGATAATGGTTAAAATTGTGACGTTTTTTCTCACAATAATTATAGCACTAAAATTGTGAAATTGTGACATCCCTACTTGGACTCATGTTCGAATCGCTAAGTGTGGACCGCAGAGAGATGCGCCTAGACTCCAGCCGCAGTCATTCAGACATGTTTGAATTATAAGCCCGATTTTGGCAGTGCTCTGGTGTAGTGGCATGTGCACTGACTCTCCTCCACACTTGGAGCCCAGCGGATGAGACACTGGAAACGGTGTTTGTTTCGATTTTTGTCTTTTCAGAGAGAACAATGCACAAAAATAACAACAGCGTGGCATATACTTAAAACTGAACATCAGAATAATAATACAAAAATGGCACACGCAAAGCTGAACCGCAGCTGCATGACGCTGTTCAACCAATGGAAAGGGAGGAAACATGACTAAACAAATTGCGTGTGTAATTATTATAGACTATAACATTGTTTTTGTGGATTATCGATTGTATTTTATAGGATAAAAGTATCTTCAGTTGAGTTGTTCAGTGCGGCCCTCAGACTCTCTATAATCACACTCAGATTCTATAATCACACTCAGTCGTGTATTGTGGACCTCAGACTCTCTATAATCACACTCAGTCGTGTAGTGTGGACCTCAGACTCTCTATAATCACACTCAGTCCATTCGTATAGTGTGGACCTCAGACTCTATAATCACACTCAGTCCAGTCGTGTAGTGTGGACCTCAGACTCTATAATCACACTCAGTCGTGTAGTGTGGACCTCAGACTTTCTGTAATCGCACTCAGTCCAGTCATGTAGTGTGGACATCAGACTCTGTAATCACACTTAGTCGTGTAGTGTGGACCTCAGACTCTCTATAATCACACTTAGTCATGTAGTGTGGACCTCAGACTCTCTTTAATCACACTCAGTCCAGTCGTGTAGTGTGGACCTCAGACTTTGTAATAACACTCAGTCATGTAGTGTGCACCTCAGACTCTCTGTAATCGCACTCAGTCATGTATTGTGCACCTCAGACTCTATAATCACACTCAGTTGTGTAGTGTGGACCTCAGACTCTCTATAATCACACTCAGTTGTGTAGTGTGGACCTCAGACTCTCTATAATCACACTCAGTCCAGTCGTGTAGTGTGGACCTCACTCTCTGTAATCACACTCATTCCAGTCATGTAGCGTGGACCTCAGACTCTGTAATCACACTCAGTCGTGTAGTGTGGACCTCAGACTCTACAATCACACTCAGTCATGTAGTGTGGACCTCAGACTCTCTGTAATCGCACTCAGTCCAGTCGTGTAGTGTGGACCTCAGACTCTCTGTAATCACACTCAGTCGTGTATTGTGGACCTCAAACTCTCTATAATCACACTCAGTCCAGTCGTGTGTGTGACCTCAGACTATAATCACACTCAGTCCAGTCGTGTAGTGTGACCTCAGACTATAATCACACTCAGTCCAGTCGTGTAGTGGACCTCAGACTCTATAATCACACTCAGTCCAGTCGTGTAGTGGGACTCAGACTATAATCACTCTCAGTCCAGTCGTGTAGTGTGGACCTCAGACTCTATAATCACACTCAGTTTTGTAGTGTGGACGCTCAGACTCTGTAATCACACTCAGTTGTGTAGTGTGGACCTCAGACTCTGTAATCACACTCAGTCCAGTCGTGTAGTGTGGACCTCAGACTATAATTACTCTCAGTCCAGTCGTGCCTCAGACTATAATCACACTCAGTCCAGTCGTTTAGTGTGGACCTCAGACTCTCTGTTATCACACTCAGATTCTATAATCACTCAGTTGTGTATTGTGGACCTCAAACTCTCTATAATAACTATAATCACACTCAGTCCAGTCGTGTAGTGTGGACCTCAGACTATAATCACACTCAGTCCAGTCGTGTAGTGTGGACCTCAGACTATAATCACACTCAGTCCAGTCGTGTAGTGTGGACCCTCCTCAACATCCTAAATCTCTCACAACTGGAAAAGTCGTGTAGTGAGTCCCCAGCTTTATATGCATAAAGCAGATCAGGGTCCTGTCATGACAAGCTGTGTGACCTGTTTTATAGGTTTTAGCGGTGGCTTAACCCCCGCTTACACTGACACTGTTCCAGTAATGGATATGCGGGGGCTCTTTGTGGTGGCTCCCAGCGCATCACCCCACCCCCACTATCATTAGGCACCATCACTGCTTTGTGCTACTATCTCTTTGTGCTTGTTCCACGTATATCATTCGCATCAGAATGAGCCAGGAGACTGTCCAGAATATGCATCCACCCCACATTTTATTATGCCAAATGTTTATGTTTGCTTTTCCCTGTGTATATTATTGTGTTTGGCTGACGGTAATGCAATGGGTCGAGCTTACACCCATCAACCACTGGCTCACCAACATTCAGGTGTTAAAACTGTGTACTTATTATCAGCAAGTTTGCAGTTTGAGCCACGCCCCATCCACTGTATGCTACTGTTGTGTCGGAGTGGGATAGTCGGAGAGGCCATGGAGCAAATGTGCTCTGGTCTGTTTCAGTTGGTTACACCACCAAGTGTGGTGAGTGAATGAATAATGCAATGTATAACAAATTTGTGTGTAAAATAAAGTAATAACATCAATGCATTGTTTGTACAGTCGTTGTGTCCTAAAGTAAGTCGCCTCACCTTATTTTGCATACTCCGGTCTATGGAGATATGTGGCTTGTTGCAAGTTTAAGGGCAGTGTAAAATGGCAGAGGTTATAAATGTGAACCAATAAAGTGCCCAACTGGTCAAATTAGTAGCTGTAAGATTGAAAAGTCTGTTCTGTAGTCATTATCATTTCGTGTTAGTTTAAACCCCAATCCGTTCAGCCTGTAAAGCATTGATGGGACTAAATCAAAAACATTCGGCATTATGTTTTGGTAACATTTTAGTTTGAGTCATAACGTATAAAGGTCTTGTGAGCCTGTCGATTTATTGTGCTCCCATCTCTGTTGATGACCTGCTTATGTCACAGGGTTGTGAGACAGGTTATGAGACGGCTATGAGACTCTGAGAGAAGCCTGAGCGTATCCTTTTCCTCAGACTTTTTTTCTCAGGATATGACCCCACTGTGACCTACTGTCTGTCACCCGGACCTGACTCAGCACTCAGTTTCCCTTAGTCCCTGCCCTTACTCCTGACTCAACAGTTGGGCTTGATTATTGTTGCCACATCAGTATTATGTTTTTTTTTTTAAGGCATCTAACTTTCTTTCAGTTGGATAGTTAGATCATCAAGAGGAGCTTTAACTTGAACGTGAAAGCAAAAAAATAAGCTCATTGAGGAATTGTTTACGCACTGCTGCTGCCATCTACTGGTGATTGTAAATAATGCCATTCCACAAACAAATAAGCTTTTTATTGTTACATCATCTTATGAATATTGTAGTTGTTGCATTACTAATCAAGGAGAGTAGACAAGTAGAGGAGGGCAATTTATCAACTATATTGTTGTTTTGAGGATGCAAAATTTTAATATCTTGTATATTGTTTATAGGAAAAAAAAATGCTACAGAAAGAGCTGTTTAAACATAAAAATGAAACCAGTTGGGTTGTAAACTTTTATATAACGGTTTCAGATATATTTCTGCACCTTTTGTGGTTAATTTGACAAACATTTGACATTGGATTGAAATAATATAATCTGATTATAGTTATTTGGATGCTCCAGAAAACTATCCAGATATACATTTTTGTCAATATCTCGCACCCCTACGTAGCATTAGCAATCATTCCTGTTAATATCCAAGTTGCTCCTGTCAATGGCCCAGTGCATTTTAACTACACCTTGGAAAGCAATGTCTTTTACCTCAACAATAAATCTATGTTCTCAAGCCACAAATAATATTTTGAGCCGTTTCGTGTGGATTGTATTATCAAGATGCAAAGTTTGGCTTTCTGCTTATTATGCTACCTCTACATTTACCCAACATGTAGTGGTAGCCAAATTAATACAATGCCCCTGCTTTATATGACACGTTTGGGTTTGTTACTGGTTTTGAAAATTGAATTGATATTCTTAACAACACGTTAACTACCCCATTTTGTCAAAAGTCTTGTCTGTTTCCTTCAGAAAGCCCTTGTAGACCACCTGAGAGAACTATATTCTTTGTCATGTTCTAGGACTACGTCTGGAAAGCTAAGTGCGGATCATGTAAATGTCTGAAGGCTGCAGATCTGCCGCAGTAATGCCCCTATCTTTATGCTGGAGTATAGTCGCAGATTAGAGGGACTCCACCGTCCTCTAGCCCAGCTCTCTTTGAGCTTGTCTCATATCAGCCAGTAAATTCCTCATTGGAACTATGACCATCACACCCCAGCAGGAAGTCTTTCAGCGCTAGCTTCACCATCTCATTTCTACCCTCCCTCACTTGGTATATGTTCACAAATGCACAGAAGAAAGCTTAAGATGGTTCCCCCGCTGTGTTGCTGCCCAGCCTAATGTGTTGGCTACAGAGAAGACGTCCACATCATGTACAGGAGCTGCATTAACTCAACATTCAACCCCATCCAAAACTCATCTTGTCTGGAGTGTTGCACATCTTTCAGGGTCACTTATGTTCTTATTACAAGAATCTGGTTTTCAGATTTATCAGGAGTTTTCGCCATGTGTCAAAAATGTATAGTAAACATTACCTCTTTTAATAAAGCAGTAAACCTTACTGTTATACTGTTTGCCATATTACGGTTGTAGGTATAATGTTTTTCAAATTGCAAATCAAAACAAAAAAGGTTAAGAAAAGTGGTCTTGTCTAAAACTGGAGTGACTTAGTTTAATCACATATTATCGTTATTATTATTATCTACAAATGTCTGGTGCAAATGTGGACAAGATTTAGCGCTTTTTGTCGATTTAAATAAATTCTTGGTTGACAAAAGACATGCCTTTTGCATTGGTTAATTGCCTCAAAGGGTGTAGCGTGGTGCAAGCAAAAGCTCTCAAAATGATTAGGATCTCATACACAAAAACTACTTTTAATAGAGAAGTACTAGTAAATTGGGGGGGCGGGGGCAGAGGCTAACTCACTCCATACTCCCCTCTTTCTCTTGTTCTGCAAATAAATCCTCATATTTCCTCATCAAATCCTCATATTTTAACAAAATTATCAATTTATTAAAACATATGGTCAACTAAGACTCCATCGACTGATTAATCAACTTTTTTTCGATTGGCTTTTTGATGAAGGCTTGATTAAATATTGTTATTGAGTAGCATTTTCTGCTACTATGACAGGAACTAGTGGTCCCATTGAAAATGCGGTTATGAGTCCTTGACCAAACAAGTCCACTGAAAATGAATTGCCTTTTTTATATTCATATTGTAGTAACATTAATACCTTTTTATGTTTCTGTTTTCCGCACAGAAAATTTTACAGCTTTTGCCTGAGAAAATCTACAATCGATGGCAATTTCACAGCATAGGTAAGTCCTATCTCTCCCTTCATTGCTTTCTGTCCTATAACCTTTAATTAGCACAACATCAAAAAGTCTTTAACTGTGTGAATTTTGTGTGATTTTTTTTTAATTTCAATTTATTTTGAAACTTATAAGTAGCATGTGATGTTTGCAAGATTATGGTATTAAGGTCTCATTGAGAAAAGGTGAAGGTTGCTCAATTTTAACTCTCAATTTAGGTAGAGATACCTACACATTTTATATGTAAATATTTACTAATCGTTTGCCAAATATTTATCTTTATGATATTGTCATTCCCACAATTACATTGTTTTCTTCATTTTACTACAAGCTAATGCTACCATCTAATGTTTCTATATATGTACAGGATCTATACTAAAAAAACTTCTACACACTGGAAACTCATTTAAGGTAATGACTGCTGATTCTTTACTTACTCATTGAAATTATTAAATAGAAGATGTGTTAACGTTTTGGTAAAAATTATCCCGTTTCTAGATCCGTTGTGAGGGCATCCGACTCTTCCTGCTGTGGTTACAGGCACTGAGGGAAAACTGTGCTGAAGAGCAGTTTCTTATCTTTGCCTGTCTGGTACCAGGTTTCCCTGCAGTGCCTTCCTCTCGAGGGCCCTGCACTCTGGACACCATCATCTACAATCCTTTCTCTACACCTCCAGATGGTGAGCCACACAATGACAGTGTTTTCTTTCTGACATAAACTCTGTCTTTAATATATGTGTATATACAAACAGCAAAGGTGGTGCCCGAGGAGATAACTCCACTTGTACCGGCTGTAGTGGGAGAAAAGGTCGCAGACGATCAGACCTGCTCCATTCTTGAAATATTGCTCAAGTTTATGGTCATTCAGGTAACGAAACGCAAACTGTGAGATTCTGTTTTGACAAACCAAAGCCTGCTTTAACTATTGTGTTGCTGACAATCTATTGTCAGTGTTGTCAGTGATTGAATGCTGCTGGAAGCCTTCTCTGAATCTGCTGTCTGACCTTGCTGTGTGCTTTGTTTGATCCACCTACCAGGCTGCCAGTTTAGAATGGAGGAACAAAGAGAACCAGGACACTGGCTTCAGGTTCCTCTTTAGTCTGTTCAAGAAGTACTACCTGCCACATCTCTTCCCCTCTTTCACCAAGCTCACCAATTTGTACAAACCTTTATTAGGTAAGGTTATTTGCATTATATACTTATTAACTAAGTTAATAACTATTAACTACTAATTAATGGAACTTTTTTAAAACACCTCAGAAAAACACAATATAAAATGTTATGCTTGAATGGAGATTTGATTGCAGAGCCTAATCAACAATCACATTTTCCTTCATTGCCTTAGTACCTGTATAAATTGTTCTTGATTCGACTTAATTTGATAGTTTTACAGTACTGTATATTTCAAAGCAGAAGTTAATTTATAACATTAATAAAATGGTGCCTTTTAAATATAAAATCAAAATCTGTGTTGAATAATATTTTCATTTTATTCTCCCTTTTGTTGTGTTTTTTTTTTTCTAAATTAGAGCTGCCCCACCACAGACCTAAACCCCTGTATGTGCCAGTCACCCGGAATAATGAAAGCACCTTCTGCACAAGGGACCAGTACCTGGCGCCTCGTGTGGCCTTCATCACCTGGCTTGTCACCTTCTTTCTAGAGAAGAAATACGTCAGCAGTGCTGCCACAGCGCAGAGCGCCAAGAACGGCACAGAGGTTATTAAACTCATCCAGGTGCTTTTTTCTTCTTTTGTTCTTTTTTTGTGTTTTTGCAAACAAATTAGCAGATACAATTTCATTTATTAAACTTGAAAGTTCTTTAGCTAGGTCCAGCAGCTGTATGTCTGACTGTCCTTTTGGTTACAGACTGTCACTGCAGGCAGTGGCCAAGAGAAGGATAAGACTGACGGGGACACAAACGGACCAGTGGGCGAGCCTGAGAAGAACCACTCCAACAGCAGTACTCTTTCTAACAGACGACCCAGTGACTCCAGTCTGTGTAGCATTGAGGAGGAGCATCGGCAGGTGTATGAAATGGTGCATGGAATTCTGCTCTCCACCAGGGAAAATGTGAATTTTGTCAATGAGGTCTTTCATCAGGTATGTGTGACAGGTTTAACCACCATGTAATCAGCAGTGAATATGTATAAAAGTATCATATCTGCACTGCATTTTACAGTTCTGTATTGTATGTATTACATCATTATATTAATACCCCCCCAGACCTTTAGTATTACCATAATTGATTTGATGGCCAATGTGATATTTTGTTGCCCTCTAGTGGTACTTTGCTTACAATATTTTTTTTACCCTTTTGCCTGTTATTTTATATTTGCCAGGCCTTTTTGTTGCCATCCTGTGAGACTTCTGCTACCAGAAAAGTTATCCGCGTGTATAGGAAGTGGATTCTGCAGGAAAAGCCAAGCTTTATGACAGAACCTGAAAAGAACACGCAGGGGGATGAAGTAGATGAAGGCACAGCACAGATCATCACTGCAGATAATAACAGCATGCATGTACAGGTACGACCTTGCAATTTAAGTGTAACCAAAAGATGTTTTACATTTACTGTAGTTTCAATTCACATACATAATTGTTTACTTGCTGGTATGGTTGAAGCATTACTAAAGGTAATTGTATTTGTTTAATATACAGTATTTTGGAAACAAGTTGGTGTAATCCCTCATTCATCCAGGAGTGTTCCACTGTAGAAGTAGCAGCATATGGCCCATTACAGGTCTGAAGATTTATTTTTGCCATGTGGGCAGGGCTTACTCAGAGTAGGATAAGTGTTCGCGAAAGACTCTTGATAAGATAAGTCTTGAGAAAGACTCTTGGATGAGAGTGTCCGGTGTCCGGATGACTACAACTGAAGCTTTTGCTACTATACAGTATTTTGTTCATTGAGGTCTCTATTAAGTGGATTTGTATCATACATTTTTGTGCTATTATCCTTTAAAATTTCTATCCAATTTTTTTTTTTTCGTCTTGCAAAATTCAACTTGACAGTGGACAAAATGTCTTCTATAAATAAAACAGTTTTAGAAGGAAGAAGTATTTCATTTCTTTGTATTTTTAACAAAAAACACTCATGTTGAAGAGAATGCTCTTTCCCAGTCAGTCCTTACATGGGACACCGACAGGCTGTACATATTGCGTGAGCGCAGGGCATAAGGACCCTCCGCTCTCTGCACCAGGACACAGTAGGAAGAGGCACAATTACACAAGCCTTATAAACTAAAATCATCCAATGTGTGAACTCCCCTGCACCCAAAGAAGGCCACCCAGCCCTTGCATAAAGGTCACAATGGTGGGTGAGCCTGCGCAAACTGTTGTTAATCTCAAATCACTGGACACTTTATATCACAGTGCTCTGAGACATTTTGCGGTAGCATTAATACAAAGAACATCACCATAATCTTAAAGAGGCATAAAAGTGGCTGATACTAGACATTTTCAAGCTTGCAGGGTAAAAAGCCGTTTAAAAGACATCGCACAAGGGAGACTCAAATTTCTATCCAAATGTTTGGTGCAATTTTCACAGGAGAAACACATTTTCTGACCATTTAAACAACCAAATAAAGGTATTCTTATGTTGGTGTTTTTTTAAGGGGTTTTGGCCCAGTATACAACATGGTTGCTAGGGATTTCCTAGTGTGATGACTTTTACTTTCAGGAAGTAAAATTATAAACCTAAGGAATTGCTAAAATGGCATAGAATGAAACAAATTTAAAGTGTGATACGAGTAGTCCAACCTGCCACGCACTTTAAGTTTATGTCTTTAAATACTACTTCTACCTCTCTATATCTCACTTGTATAGGCTGAGAGCCTTGGCCACAAGCGGTCATCCAGCTGGGGGAGAACTTATTCATTTAGCAGTGCCATTAATCGGGGTTTCCTCACTGAGGAACAGAATAGAGACATCAAAGCTGGTATCCAGCCTACACTACAGGTGTGTATGGTCACTGTTGATTTGTTTAAGAATACAATTGAAAATACAGTATTTTTGTTCATGTTTATCACCCATTACTTTGCAACCTATTCATACCATAGGTTTTCCTGACCAACTCATCCAATGTGTTCCTTTTGGAGCCTTGTCAAGATGTCCCTAAACTGTTGGAAAACCAGGTGGAGGTTTGCAAAGGGGTTCTAAGTATATATCGACACATGATTATGGAGCACACAATGAACACACAGACATGGTGATATACATACACAACATATTTGATGTTTTATTCATTGATTGTTTCAGAATTACTCAGCCATGTTCTTTGTCTGCATTTTTAGGGAACAGCTACTGCAAGTGTTGCTGCGAATCACAGAGGCCGTGATGAAGAGGCCACATGTTAACCAAAGAAAAGACTGCTTTGCTGAAAGTTTAGCATCTATTCTTTTTAGAGTATGTATTCACTTGCACATCTTTTTCATCTCAACTTTTACTATGCCTTTGGGGGGGGGGGGGTTTTTTGGCCTGCGGGATACTCGTGGGGCCAACCAAGAAATCCTAATTTCCTTGGGGTGGGGTTGGGGCGGTTTATGAAATAAAGGAAAGACGCAAGCTCCCAGTAGGCTGATTAATCTCTTAAAATATCCTTGATGTCACCAGTTAAGATCTTTCAGGTGCTTCTTCAGACTTGACTCAAAACCGTAGTCCAAATTAAGCTATTCGATTTTAATACGCAACCTTTATAGGCCTAGATGCAGGGCGGGTTGAAAAATAGACTCTGTGGTGAGGGGTGGGTCGGAGAACGGCAAAATTGCGGGACCTGCGGGATGGAAAAAAAACAAGAGCATGACGAATACAAATGATAATTAAATAACACTACGGTGTTAGTGCTTGAACAAGGTTTGCATTTTTGTGTGTTCAGACCATCATTGTAGCATGGGTGCGAGCAAACCTGTGTGTATTCATTGCCCGGGAGCTGTGGGACGAGCTGCTGGCAGTTTTTTCCTCTCTCACCTGCTGGGAGGAGCTGGTGACTGAATGGGCCAGCATCATGGACTCTCTAACAACTGTGCTGGCACGAACTGTTTATGGTCTGGATATGAACAACCTGCCTCTGGACAAACTCAGTGAACAGAAGGAGAAAAAGCAAAGGGGACGAGGTAATTAGACGAAATTGGAGCTTTGAAACATATTACATGAGCTACTCTTCAGTTTATTCAGATTTTTTATCTTCCACGAAACATTTATTTCAACAGCCATATTAATATTTATGTTTAAAATCAGCATATTCATGGTGTTATATACAACATTCTAACTTCCATTAATAATAAAAAAAACTTATTGTGTCAGGGGTTGGCCATGACTCTCAGAAGTCTGCAGCAGTGGCACGCTCCTTCTCTCTGAGCTGGAGAAACCATGGAGAGCAGAGTGCGCCGGGAGCCCAGGAGCCAATGAGGATTCGCTCTGCTACAACATCAGGAGCTCCTGATGTGGATAAGGCTCGCAACAATGTCCGACAGAAGGCCAACGGTTAGCAGTTGTATAGTCATAAGTGTAGTACAATGTACCATCAGTTACAAAACACAAAAACAAATGATACATGTACATGCACCATTATTTATCCATATCCTTAATTAACATTTTTATAACTGAGACGACCACATTGAAACCCATTGACTCATCCATATGTACATCAGTACAGGTGCTTCTGAAAGCACTAACCCTTTGGACAAAGGCCAGCAGATGGCCCATATTGTTCTTATCTTGTGTTCCACACCATGTTTCCCTGTCAGCTCCATTAGTGTTGAGTACAATGCCCTGATGACATGTAAAAGGCTAGTTTTGGCCACTGATATTATTTCATGTCCAGCAGGGCAAACGACTCATAACTTTGACTCGTGCAGTCTAATTAGAAGTTAAACTGGCGGTCCAATAGTATACTTCTATTACCACTAATCTGTAGTAAAGATTGCATTATAGAAACTGAAGACAATGATCCTTTCTACGGTATACTAAATGCTTTCACCGGCTCTTCAGTTATAGCTTATCATTTGGGTCAGTTCTGTTTGTGCTCGATGGTGGGCTATATTGACTTTAGTGTTGATGTTTATGCACTTGCATCGTTTTTTTTGTACATCATCAACAGATTTTTTAAAAATCTTTTTTTTTTTGTTGCTCTAATTAACTTTCTATCACATTGATCTTCAAAAGCCTGGTAGCCTTGCTTCAATCTTCAATGTTGCAAGAAGGCTCCTACATCAATAGCGCCCCAGTTTTGGATAGTGACATTAAGAATGTAATTCATGCTCATTAATATGCATAAATATACGTGGGTGGTAGCAGGGATGATGTATCTTGCTTACTAAAAGACTTAATTAAAGTATGCTGAAAGCAAAGAATAGTCTTTTGATTGCTGTCTTTGAGAGAAACACTCCAATGCTGTCCATACACAATGGCAATGCAAATGCATCAAAAAGTCTCAAAACTTGGCAACTAATTAACAATAATATTATCTTATCTTGACACAAGATTGACGACAAGCAATTATATTGAATTATTGATTATATTCAAATAGCAGCAGGAGTATGTTTGATATATATTCTGTACAGATGTTTTAGGGTTACAGTTCTAAATGCTGGTGTGGATGAATTTATAAAGTTTGTTGTTTATAGGGTGTGATGTATTTTGCTTCAGTACATCTCTGTCTTACTGTTGACTTTCTTTTTCCTATTCCTTTCCCCATTTGAAGCTAAGAGAAGCCAATCTATCAGCAACTGTGTTCATCTCTATGAAGCTTTGCCTACTACTAAAAGTGTTCCTATGCTGCTCCACACTGTGAGCTCTTTCTTGCCTGGTATCTCTTCTGGTAACTCTGCTGCTTGCTCTCACAGACTCTCAGGTAAAGTGTATTCTGAGAGCTTGGTGTGTTTGTGTGTGCCCTCACCCTGCATCGTCCATCTCTTTATCTCTGCATTTGTGGCAATGTGTAAAACATCAAGTTTGTTTTTTTTATCTTTCACATATTGTTGTCTTATGTTTGCATAAAAAAACACTTCTTTGTTTTTGTTTTTTTCATCCTGTCACTTTCTTTATGAAATGATCATCACATTTCATGTTGTTGATATATTTAATTGTGTATCTATGGTAGACTTGGAGGAGTGTCAGCTGTCAGAATGTGGTGCTGAGGAGGAGCTTGAAAACAGCGAGAGTCCACTCCCACGGAGTAGCAGTACATCTGATATCACCCAGCAACTTTCTGAATCTATCCAGGGTATATTTTATGAGACTCACAAATTTTCAGATTTAAAGTTGTTATAAAAGCAATTTGTCTCCTCTGTCCCCTAGGCCAGAAAAGAGACTATTCCCCACCTTCTCCTTCTATAGGCTCTGAAAGCAGAGTGTCTGAAGACCAGAGAGAAAACAGTGACCCGCCCTCGGTGAGCAGTAGTCAATAAGCATTACCACTATTTAACTAATTGCCTCCAAATTAAATTGATTTTAACCTGAGCAAGTTAAGCTCTTAAAAAAATATATATATATGTTTATATGTTTTTTTGCATAGATATTAATTCGCCTGAGCAGTAGCCCAGCTGATACAGAGAGCAATACAGAAGATCACACAGGACCCAAGCTCAGGGAGAAAAGTAAAACCAATTTCATGATATTAAAATTAAATTCCAGCAGAAAAATGTGTGTGTTTACTGTTAAATTACATGTTCACAACTCAAGGTGAGAGTATCAGCAGTGAAACATCCAATGGCTACCTCAATGAAGCTGAGGTTACTTGGCAGGCTTTTGATGAGGAGGCTGACACTCAGTCGACACAGTCCACACACATGGATGTGACAACAGAGCCACAGAGCCAGGGCAGTCTTCTCCTCAGTCACACTGAAGCTCTAGCAGGTAGGGACCCACATCTATGCTCTTTTTATTCACAAATGTTCTCACAATTATTAGTTATTATTTCACATTGTTAGTTCCATGCAAATAACTTAATGAGTTTTAAATGGGATATTTTTATTGGTTAATCTAGTGTTTGTTTAGCAGATTTTTCCATTAAAGAATTTTGACCTAGTTTTATTGTCCATGATATTGTCTCCTGCATGAATCCCTCATTATTTGCCGTCCTACTGTGACATGTGAACCTGTCTGTGTAGTGTTCTTGTACGATGCTCCTCAAACCTGATTTTTATCCCTGTCCCTTGTTTATAGGACCTGATTGTGCCCTTCATTCCACAGCCCCTCAGTCCTTCCACTACCCCCAAAACCCCCCTGCCTCACCTGCCCTGTTTGTGCACACTGAGTGTCCACGAGACTGCCCCCTGGACACCCCCATGCATCAGTCTGTTTTGCACATGCCACATCATTTGGGTACTGCTTTTAAGCTGTTACTCAGTCATTGTATGCACTATTCTTTTATTCCTCCGTCCCCTGTGTTCTTCCAGTACCGGTTGTGTAGAGGTGTGTAGAGGTGTGTAGAGGTGTGTAGAGGTGTGTAGAGGTGTGTAGAGGTGTGTAGAGGTGTGTAGAGGTGTGTAGAGGTGTGTAGAGGTGTGTAGAGGTGTGTAGAGGTGTGTAGAGGTGTGTAGAGGTGTGTAGAGTGTGTGTGTAGAGGTGTGTAGAGGTGTGTGTGTGTGTAGAGGTGTGTGTGTGTAGAGGTGAGTGTAGAGCATTTAATTTATTTACCAAATTTAATTGCATATATTTGTGTGTATAGGTGCGTGCATGGGTGGATGGCAGATCTGAATTTATTTACAAAGTGTTATTTGTATACATACATACACAGTGGGGCCAATAAGTATTGGGCAACTTAAAAAATTGCAAGTTCACCCATTTAAAAAGATAAGATTGTAAATTTTCATCATAGGTACACATCAGGCGTGAGAGAGAGAGAATTTATTTGTGAAAATGGGTGGCCAATAAGTATTGGGCTGCCAGCAAAAGTTACTTTTAATACTTTGTCATTGCCAACCAAGGCTACATTACAGAGGTCAAAAGGATCCTGTTGTTCTTGACCAGGTCTACACACACTTTAGTTGGTATTTTGGCCCACTCCTCTGCACAGATATGTGAAAATGGGTGGCCAATAAGTAGTGGGCAGCTAGAAAACAAACAAATCTTACGTCCGTCACTGACCAGTCACTTGCGCTTTAAGAAGTTATTCCGGCCTCCACTCGTTAACAGTATGAATGGCACCTGTTTGAAGGTGTGTGCAGATCTAATCAGTTCAAACTGTCAGACTCTAGTCTTCACCAAGACCAGAGAGAGTCCCAAAGACACCAGAGATGATCTTTCTCACATAGTTGTTTACCAATTGCAGTTGTACAATTTCAACAGTTATAACATTATTAGAAAATGGAAGAAGTATGACATCACTGACAATCTCCCTCGGAGTGGGGCTCCATGTAAGATCTGACCTCATGGGGTTCAAATGATCCTGAGAACAGTGAGGAATCAGCCCAGAACTACACGGCAGGAACTGGTCAATGATTTGAAGAGAGCTGGGACCACCATCACAAAGATGACAATAAGTAACACACTACGTCGTCATGAGGTGAAATCCTGCCTTGCCCAAAAGGTTCCCCTACTACACAAAAATCATGTAAAGGCCCGTCTGAAATTTGCTAAAGACCATCTGGACAATCCAGAGGAGGATTGGGAGAATGTGATGTGGTCAGATGAGACCAAAATTGAACTGTTTGGTTTAAACACCACTCGCCGTGTTTGGAGGAAGAAGAATGCTGAGTTGCATCCCAAGAACACCATACCTACTGTGAAGCATGGGGTGGAAACATCATGCTTTGGGGATGCTTTTCTGCAAAAGGGACAGGGGAAGACTGGTCCGTATCAATGGCAAGATGAATGGGGCCATGTATTGTGACATTTTGGGTAAAAACCTCCTTCCCTCGGTCAGAGAATTGAAGATGAAACGTGGCTGGGTCTTCCAGCATTCAAGCACACAGCCAGGAAAACCAAGGAGTGGCTCCGTTAAAAAGCATATCGAGGTTCTGGAGTGGCCTCGCCAGTCTCCAGACCTCAACTCAATCGAAAACCTGTGGAGGGAGGTGAAACTCCGCGTTGCCAAGCGACAGCCCTCAAACATCACAGCTCTAGAGAAGATTAGTGCAGAGGAGTGGGCCAAATTACCAACTAGTGTGTGTAGACCTGGTCAAGAACTACAGGAACCGTTTGACCTCTGTCATTGTCAACCAAGGCTACATTACAAAGTATTAAAAGAAACTTTTTCTGGCTGCCCAATACTTATTGGCCACCCATTTTCAGAAATAGTTTATAAATTCATGCAATGTGATTTCTTGGATTTTTTTTTACATTCTGTCTCTCACGCTTGATGTGTACCTATGAGGAAACTTAGTGTGTGAGAGTTTGCGGTTAGTTTAAGAATTCAGATCTGCCATCTGTCTTTATTTTGTAATTTTAGCCTTCTGCCCACTGTGTGGTGCTGTCCTCCTTCTATTTGTATTGTTTGTTCATTGCATGTAGTTCATCTTTCTTTCCATCTCAATTAAAATTAATTGTAAATCAGTTATAAAATGTGTGTGTGATTATATTTATGTATGTATAATATAAATATAAAAATTATTATTGATGAACATTGTAAATTTGGGTATGAATGATTTGTGTGCTGCTTTTAGGTTTGTGATCTTTTTCCTGTTTACTTTATGTCTTATACAGACAGTAGTGAATGTTTAACTGATGATGTCAGTATAATTGCTGGCGGTACCCTCACTGGTTGGCACGCGGATTCTGCCTTTGTCCTGTGGAGAAGAATATTGGGTATACTGGGGGATGTGAATAATATTCGATGTCCCAAGATTCATGCCAAAGTCTTCTCTTATCTTTATGAACTCTGGCATAAGTTGGCAAAGGTAAGACAAATTGTGAACAGTACCATATTTTGGATTTAATACAAAATATTACATTTAACTTGCAGATTCGAGACAATCTTGGCATTAGTTTGGACAACCAGTCTTCTCCTCCACAACCACTGTTCATCCCTCCTCTTAGAATGATGGCATCATGGCTTTTTAGGGTAAAAGCAAAACAAATGTAAATGTATACATTTATTACAAAACGTGGCATAAAGTATGATCTGTTTTGCAGGCAACGATGCTTCCTGCAGAGTACAAGGCAGGGAAACTTCAGGCCTATAAATTGATCTGTGAGATGATGACCAGACACCAGGACCTGCTTCCAAACAGTGACTTTTTGGTGCATCTTTACTACATAATGCACAAAGGTTTTACAAGTGATGACCAGGTACTAACACTAGGTGGCCCTCTTTCATCAATCCTTTTTTAGCACCAGATGGTGCTATAGACAATATCAAAGAGTACTATTGTCAGTCCTTTTAGAACTATTCTGATTGGGTAATTTGGTTCAAAGACACCTTTAGCAGTTAAATCTTGAGCAATGTGCATCAACTGCTATCTTCAGTGCATTTGTTGGGGCTGGATTTAAAAGGTTGTGATAAATTTGTTTGACGGCTGTGAGCAGTTCTTAAAATTTGGTGAGGCAAACATAACTCTTTAATTTATTTTAGCTCAGTTGCTATCAGATGAAGCTGACTGGAAATGAATAGAATCCCAAAAACAAAGACTCAGAACAAAAGCGTGTGTGGGTTGCCCTCCTGGCTTGATTCTTCAGCGTCTTGGCAGTGCGACAAGCATATTAGAATGTTTTCCATGTTGTTAAATAATGTTTTGAGCCCCTGCCGCGTATACGTGATTAATTAAGGGCTGACGTCTGTCGTGCTCCGTTAGACTGACACGTCGGCCGCTGGCCCGGAGTACGCTGGGCGCTTTGACTTTGTCTCTGATTGTGTAAAGGAGCGGGAGGGGATCTGCCCGGGGAGCGTAGAGTAGAGCAATGAGGGGGGCACACTGAGGGATGAGGCAACATTCTCCAGCTTTTGTTGTGGCTCTGTATAATGCGTCGGGGGCCAGAGCCAGGCTGGCCACTGAAGCATGCTCAAATTGGCTAGAGAAAAGAGTCCTCACGCCACACAATAGAGGACAGCCGCACGCCTGCTTAACATAAGAAAGTGCCTCTTATTTTTCCCCTCCTCCTTCGCCCCAGCTTTCACCCCTTCCCCACAGAAATAAACATTATCAACACTTTTTTAAACTCTAAATATATGCAGGTCAGATTATTTAGTTAGCTATTATATTTTTTAAAGCTAAGCAAAAATGGTCTGACAATATTATTTTACAAAATGTGTTTGTTATGAAAGTTCCTAATTAACATAGAATTTTCAGCATTTTAAAACTCTACATGTAGAACACGTAACACTACCAAAACATAAAATACATTTTCTGTATTTCTAACTAACTAAATTATGTCCCTTTTACTATGGGCACATTTCAAGACTTATTTGTTCAAATTGTGTTAAGATACAGAGTGGAATGTCCCTCACTATAAATTATCACTGCTCTATTCATCTGAGCTTAAAGAAAATGACAGTTCACTGAGAGAGGTCTTATTTCAGCTGAAAGAGTGCCAAGTTCAGTGCTATTGTCCTGATTGTCTGCCTCTCGCTGGTCACTGGTCTTATGAAGGCACGTCCATAACACAATAGCGGTAATCCATCTAATAGGTACAGTGTCTCCTCTGCTTTCAAATGACTGTATTTTTATTGACACTGCACGAAAGATATCTTATTGAAATGGCATTCGAAATACATTTTCAAAGAGTCATCATTAAGACAATATTATTTTTTCAAATACCATAACGCTTACTTGAGGAAGTTGTTTAATTACATTGGGTAATGGGTATTGTGGTTTACATATAACATAGAAATTAACTAAGCAGTGGCAGAATTGTCCAGTGTTTGGTAAATGATGTAATGTTGGAGTGAACTCTGTTACCCCGGGGTCCAGCAGGTGGACTGCGTGTGCTTTCCTGGAGATGAGGCCAAATAAAAAGCCTGAGGTGGCTCTATTCAGACTTGCGTTAATGCACCTTTTGTTGATGTAGGGGCCATTCCTACTCAGCACACAGCCACATGCAGGGTTCTGTTCCCATTTCTATACACACACACCTCAAACCAGGTTCCCTCTACTTACCCATACAATGGAAAACACTTTGTACATTTGTGTCTTCCCATTTGTGTCTTCCTCTAAAATGCTTATTTCAAGCAATCAAGCAACAGTTTGTTGTCTGCTAATTACCTCTGACTGCTCTGCACATTATGTTTCAGAGGTCAATTACGAACAAAATGATGGTAAAATAGGCCCTCAATCCTGGAGCTCTTCCCACCAATTTTCAACATCCAGTGCAGTGTGTTGGTTTGACTTCCTACTTATTGCCTGTATGTGTTTATTCTATTTCTCTTTTGTTCACCTGCATTCCCTGTTTACAAAAGCCATGGGTTATTAATGTCCTAGATAGATGGGCAGTATACTCTGTATATGTGTTTGCTTGAGAGAGAAAGGGACCAAGGAAGATTTGTGTGGCTTTGTGTTTGCTGAAGTGACCTTTAGTTTAGCGAGGAACAGGCTTGTATTTGAACTGGACGATTTACACATGTTTATGGCCAAGGAGGCAGGTGTTTGGAGGCTGGACCTCGCCTTTGTACACAAATGTCAACACAAACGTCGAAGATAACAGAGTAATTAGTTAAAAGCTACATTGTCATGTGATAATACTTGTTATCAAAATATGAGCATACATCATTTACTGAAGGCAATATCATTTATTTCGTAAGATGCATTGTCAGTGTGCATTGGAAGAAGAACTGCATTGGAAAGACAAATATGTATATATGAGTTATGTATGTCATTCCACAGGCTGGATATAAGACATTTTCACTGATGGCTTCTTACAGAAATTGCCTTATTTATATGCATTTTATATCCATTATCAAATAAAAAATGCTAAACTTATGCCACAACAATGTAGCAAAATGCAAGTGTGAAATTTAGTGAAGGGCACCAACATTATAACATGAATGTATGGATTTATTTAATCTCTATGAAAGCTGAAAATGTATTTCAGTTGGGGGTTACCTTGTCTGAAAAATGACTTTATTTCAGCTCAAATCAAAGCGTTGCTGTTTGGGCTGTACTCGATATATTGATATTGTGATATATCGTGACAGACTTCTTGGCAATACGCATCGATACAGAGATGCGCATCGTGATGCTTTACACAATTATATCTTTTTCTTAATTTACGGCTGCATCAAGACTGAATCTGATGATCTGAAAATGTGACTTAATCATAGGACAGTTGTGTTCTGATATTAAGGACATTGTGAACATTAATTAATGCATCGTATTAAGTTCTGAGTATTGTTATACGTATTGTATAATTTGGTACTAGGCAATACCCAGCCCTAGTTGCTGTACTGGTGTGACCCAGAATATGAAGCTCAATGAAAAAATATTGAGTTTAATATTATGCCGGAGGTTCTTGTACAGGCTTTACTGGCAGACAAGGACATGGAGGAGGTTGAGAATCCCTGTGTAAAATCTGTGCTTACGACCTGGAGGGAGCTAATCAAAACATTAAAAACTAAACAAAGATGTTAAAATCTTAAACTGGTTGGCTTATGACCAAGGTTTTGCACCAAACGGCACCAACCTGAGATTCAAGGTCTGGATTACAAAAGGTTTAAACCTTTTTTAACCAGATTATAAAAGAAAATCAAATTAAAAGATTTGATATGTTGAAAGAATCCTTTGATTTGGAGGAACAGAACAGGTATTTACAAATAAGTAGTTATTATTATGAAGAAATTAAACAAAGTAATGACCATTATAACCCTCTGACTGAAAATTTGATCAAGGTTTATAAATCAGGGCTTTCAAGGAGAATAATATCTAAATAAATTATATAAATGCATGAATAATCCAGACAACTCTTCTACTAAATATATTAAAAACAAATGGAAAAAGAGAAGGTCATTTTCTTTTAACTGACAAAGAGTTGGAAAATGTGTGTACATCCCAGTGGAGGTCAACAGGAATTTTGTTGGAAAAATGTGTCATGTTTTAACATAACACCATGTCAAAGTGCCCATTATTCACAAGGAAATGCTAACTGCTGGAGAATCTAGCATCCAGAAGACAAACCAGTTTTGGACTTTAGTTAACAAGGCTATGCAGACTGTTTTTGGCATTGCTTACTTTAGAACTATGTATTTGGGCCTCAAAACTCCTGCCATGGCGTTAGGAAAAAAGTCCCATCACAAAGAAATGGATGACACAAACCTCACCAACGATTAAGGACTGGACTGACATTAGAAACAGACATTAGACAAATGGAAAAAATGACATTCAGACTTAATTTGGAAATGTAAAATAAATAGTCCATAGACTATCAAATTTGTCCTTGTTATTTTAAGTTAAATGTGCCGTGATTTTGTTTATTTCGATGTTTAGTTGATGTGTACTGTTCTTATTTTGTTTAATGTTTAATTTTATTTTTTTAATTAAAAATGAAAATAAATAAATAATGATAATAAGGTATTTCAATGTTAATTAGCCCTCGTGCCATCTTCAGGTCTTGACAGGTGTCTGTAGTAGAACGCCTCCCTGCTCTCCATAACATGTGTATATATACATATATATGCATATATTTATTTTTGTTTATTTGTTGTATATTTGTTTTTGTTCTATGTTTTTTATAAAGGAAAAAAATAAGTGCATTAATTGTTCATAAATCATGTATCGTAAGGTGTCTATATTGTTACACCACAAGTAAAAGCAGAAATGCGTAAAATTGCTTTTGGTCTAGTATACATGCTTCTCTCCTGTTTGTGCCGTCAGGATGTTTTGAACACCATCATTGGATTCTGTTCTCCACGATTCTTCTTCCTTGGACTGCCGGGCTTCACAATGCTGATTGGAAACTTCATTAATGCTGCTGTTTATATTCTAAGTTCTGACTCCATTGAGGTACCCTTTACACTGACTAAATATAACAAAAGTATGAACTATTTTATCATAAACTGTAGTATTCATATTTTTGAAGGTGCATTACATAACTTTTTTGGTTGAGGGGCTCCCACCTGCTTGTCTCCATGGCGAAGGTATTGCTTTGCCTGGAATCTTCCACAGTAGGCATTAAACTTCATAGAGATAAGCAGATGACACCACCAGGCCAAGTTACAGGTCATATCTGTGGATAGGCTACATGGCTCACAGTAAGAATTCTTGCGGACCTGCCATCAGAAAAGTTACATAGTGCATCTTTAATATCTAAAAAATGTATAATGACAAAAAAATATGTCCCATGAAATTTAAATGTTATTGTTAACACTGTTGACTGAGCTGTACATCTTTTTTCTGATAGGCACCCAGGATGGAGGCACAGACGATCTTGGGTTCCCTTGTGTGTTTCCCAGACCTTTACCTCCAGATTCCTGTGCTACAAAGCATCCGAGGCTCAGATGATATAGTGGTTGGAAAAGAAGATATCAAGGTTGGCAAACCAAATTTTTTTGGGGGTGTGTGTGTGTAATTTGTCTTTATGAAATTTCCACTATTCAGGATTATCTGGTCAACATCCTTCTCGAGTCAGCCAGAAAGGAGCACTGTGAAGCAGCAAGGTAAGCGCAAGCATCTAAGATAAAGTTTGACAAAAAATATCTTTCCCTGCTTTATATCTACTATCCTTTTTTCAGATGTATTGCTGTGTGCAGTTTGGGTCTGTGGATATGTGAGGAGTTAATGCAAAAGAAAATACACCATCAAGTCAAGGATGCCATCAACGTTTTGGGAGTAACATTAAAGGTCTGGACATTATCATATGTCATTTACAGAAATGAATATGATTAAGAAATGCAATGGCGGATGGCTTTTAAACAAATTGAACCTTTATTATAGTATGTTTTAGTTTGGCACTGATGTCCTATAGCTTTAGCTTTGGTGGTTGATTACATATAAGCACTACAGTACAATTCCAGTGTAATGAAGGAAGAGTAGCACATGTCCAGTGATGTGACTCACAGGTGGGTTTTAAAGCTGGCCTCTTTCTCCCTGAGTGAAGAGATGCAGAAAACCAGTGGTGGCTGTTTGTTTTGTTTCATTTTTTCCATGGAAAAGGTTTTGGCCAGTGGTGTAATTTCCAGGCTGCTCACTCACAGTAGATGTAGGCCAATTTAAGCAGCTACATCTCCCAGGTTCCTGCTCGAGCTACCCCCCACCACCTTTCTCTAATGGAGCAGTAATCACTCCCCTGTACAACTTGACACACAGACTTGGCCAGTCCCAAAATAGTGGATATAGGCTGGGTGGGGGATCCAGGGGGAAGAGTGGCACTGAGAGACTCTTTTCTAAAAGCAGGTGCTGAACTCTCAGGGCCCCTTTTTGTGTTTGGCCATTTCTGCGCTCCCCACATTGTCTGCCCTTGTTACATGTTGAGAGGCATTCAGCTGGAAGAAATGGGAAATTCTATTTCTCCACAAAGAATTTCAAATCACTGAAGAAATCCACATTTGAAAGAAAATTGTCAACAGCTCAATTCTTTCCTCCAATGAACCCAGAGAAAATGAGCCATGGCTTGAAGTGGAAATGAAATTATGCTGATTATCTGCACAGTAAGTGAAAAGAAGAATTTAGAGAAAATTACGCAAAATTTCATCACACTTGGCCTAAACCTTCTCTCTTGATCTCAAGGCAGTAATGTTTCTACCGTCTCTGACTTTCCATAATATTCAAAAAAGAATGACTGCAAAGTCCTACCTCCCACATCTTGAGTATTTCTCATTGTAAATTGTAAGATTGTCCCTGATAAGTTAGCGTAGAGATGATATAAACTGAAATATATATATCAAATTGTCTATGGTTGACTTTTAAACGTTCATTTGAAATTATTTTTTCTCTGTTTTATATAGTTTGGGAACAAAGCTGTTGCACATGTAGCTTGCGATGTGCTGCAGTTACTCATCTGTCACTGGGAACATCTCCAGAAGTTGGATACTACACTGCCCAAGAAAATCATTGAGGTAGAAATGAAGCACACCATGAAAGTACTGTAAAACATGAGCCTAAAATGTATTTAGTTCAACCTCTAAAATGTAAATATACATTACAAGTTTTGAATATTTGTGCATGGAAATGGTTATATTTGCATTTGCAGATTTGTTGCCAAATAACACACAAACTATGAATATAACTTTCGTTGCATAAAATTGTCATTCTTGACATGCTTTAACTGGCAATAAGGGAAGGCATCATAATCCCTATTCTTTATATATTTTGCATTGTTTACATTATTATTACATTAATTACTTATCCATATGTTTAATTATGTGATATTCTGTTTTTGTACGCGTCTTGCTTTGCTGATAAATTGGAGTGTGTCATTCAATTATCTTTCTCCTTGTTTTGTCCCACTACAGATCTTTGTGGCCACAATAGCCTTTTTGTTACCCAGCGCAGAGCACTCAACAGTGGAGGCAGACAAAAAGGTACCCGCTTAAAAGGAGGGGATGTAAAATATCTAAGATCTAAAGGCCCTCAATGCTATCATGGTGGAATGGTGCATTTGTAGTGGAATGTTTCGGTTTTCTCTTTGTAGTTTTTTCGCCCCAATTATTTTAAGTGTGGCCTAAATCACAAATATTCTTCCGCAGTTACTGGTGTCTCTGTTGCTGTGTCTGTTGGACTGGTGCATGGCTGTTCCCCTGAGCCTACTGCTTGAACCCATCACCATGCCAACATTGGATGAGTGCAATGCTCATAAGGCCCCCCTTTTGGACTACATCTACAGGGTAGGTAACCACATGAGCAAGGTAATACAGTTTTAAAAAGAACTACTTGGTTAGTTTATAGTTGAGATACACTTTTTTATTTGCGATGGAAATTAGATATGTCCTTTCATTTGATGCAACGCTCAACTCTACTTTACAGATTTTTTATAAAAAAAATATTCGCATATTAGGGCTGGGTATTGCCTAGACACTTGCGTTACAATACGTATCCCGGTACATGTATATTCCGATACAATTCACTCATTACTATATGTATCCCGATACATTTTTGAAAAAAGGGTCTTAAAAATTTACCAAATGGGTAATTTTTTTACCCATTTTATTTAGGAAATGTCATGTTTATCCACAAAGCGCTTATTTATAAATCAATTATGCTCTAATAACTTCATACAACCAACTGATCAAAATAGAAATATATAGAACACATTCTAGTAAAGTATTGCATGTTTCTTGACAAACAATTAGCATGGTCAGAAAATGCTGCAGCAGCATCTTCTGCACTGGCGTGATCAGGTTCTTATAAGGTCCACAGCTCCTTCTCACCTCGGCCGAGAGTATCATGGCACAAACAGCAGGCTGCTGCTCCAAGAAGTGCTCGAGCATATCAAAAGTACTATTACACCTCGTTTGCACGTCAGTCATTAGCTTGTGTTCTGGCAGATTGAGCAGCTCCTGCTTTTCCTGCAGGACGGTAAACAGCGAGCCCCTCTGGAGGAGTTCGCTTATAAACGGCCACCTGGCCAATTTATAACAAATTAACGTTGTTTAAAAGTATCGATACAGTGACTCGGTATCGATACCCGTATTGATACTGAGTCTGACGATATAAAGCTGTATAAATGTTTTTTAACACAACCCTAGTGTATGTATATATGGGTATATATGTACGTATATGGATTTCTTGCTTAATGTAACAGATTGAAGTTTAGTTATAGGCCCATATTTGTTCCTTAATTTTATGGTTTGACCCTGAGGATAAGGGCCGATACAAATGAATGAGGTATTATTCATTCCCTCCTGTCTGGACAGATGCGGTCAACAGCAGATCTTTGTAAGGATGTCACCCCTGATAAGAAATGGTCCAATTATTCAAACGGGACCCATTGTCCGTTTGATAAGCTCTGGCTATAAATGCTTGTTCTTGAGATCTGAATGGAATATGTCTTAATATGAGAGTGACTGCAGCTGCTACAAAAGCAAAGACAATTAGCCATGATTAGTTGTCTATCTGAACACTAAACATTTCGACCCACCAGGTTTTACTGAAAATGAATATAAACCTTTTCAACACGTTGTCAATAGATTATCATAAATTAGACATTTTCTTTTTTGTCGTGTCTTTTAAGTCACATTAAATACTGTTCATGTGGTACTTAAATCATTATGAGTATGTACATATAGCTGGCTGTACATTATGGTGCATGTAGCGAGTTCATACAAGTTTAGTTCGAACTTGTCCATCTGCTCTCTCGGCTTCCCTCACTGGCCAGCTGCATTACTTGTGTGTGGAGGGCCGAGGGGGGTGGGTAAGCAAAAGGAGTGTGCACTTGCACACTGTATCTGTTCAATTTTATTATTGGTTGATTTAATAGTTGCACATATGTTTACATATGTTTACATATGTTTAGATATATTATGCTTTCTCTGCTGCTTTTGCTATTTGTTACCTTACACGAACTGTTGCTATGTGGAGTGCAGTGCAGTCACTTAGTTGTCAAGCACAGCCGTGCTTTACCCCCCTCTCTGCCTCTCCACCTCTCCACAGAGGAAGCTCTTTGGGGCTTTCGTGTAGCAGCTGTTTGGTTCAGGTCTTTTTAGCATCAAACCTCCAGTCCCTCCCCCATGAGCTCTGAGGTCCGCTTGGTAGAATTATCCATACTGTCTACATTTCCCCACACAATACAGTTTCAGATGGCAGGGCATGCCTGCCTTTCTCAGCATCTCTCATCCAAGTGTAAGCGCATGGGTGATCTGAATAGGATTAGCAAGTGCATGGCTCTACCCATGTTGCTCTTCTCTGAATAAGAGGCCCTTCATTTACATATGTGGTACATATATTTTTTCCCTTCAAACTCGTGTCTGATGACGTCAGTATACAGGTGTTTCAGACTCTGCTTATGGGTGCACCTCTGTAAATGTTTATGGCCAAGGCTGAGATGGTTTCTTAATTAAAAATCAGCGTAAACCTTTAATCAACTGCCCCTAGCCTTGCCAACGGTTGCTTCACCATCTGTTGTATTGATCAGTACACTTGCACATTACAGGAGCAATGGGTTAGTGGCTCCACCCCTCTCTTTCTCTCTCTCGTGTTCTATAAACATTATGTAGTGCAACATGTTCAATGTGCATTTTTGTATTTGAAGACTTTATTGTTCCCATGGCCGTTCCTGCTAGAATTCCAAATCTTAACTAAGAATTGTGGTCAGAAGCACCAATCTAGAGATTTTATATTTTTCTTTTCTTTTTTTATGGGAACATTGAACACCTTGCCACTTGGCCACCGTGCTGCCAATGCTCCAATAAAATGCTGCAACCAGTGATGTAAGAATGTAAGATGTAAGAAAGATGTTAGAAACTCAACAATTTAGTTTTGTTATTTTCTTAGGTACTGCACAGTTGCGTGTTCGGCTCCAACATGTACACCCAGCAGAGCCACTACCTCCTAAGTTTGTCAGATCTTTCTACTGACTATGACCTCATGTTGGGTCAAGTTAAGAGCTGTGAGCCCACGCCCTCCCAGACAACCAACACAGACTTTGGAAATCTACTGACGGTAGCAGAAGGTAAGAACTTGTGACTATTCTGCATTTGTACCATTATTGCCTGCCTCCTACGTCTTTAGGGTTTCCCCAATACACTTCTTCACAAACTACTGTCAAATATTGTGTTAAATGTCTTGTTTGGCCCCTATGGCCTTTTCCATATCAATCAAGTTCAGCAATACAACATTCTACAATTGACATGAGAAATATTGTACCTCTTCTTAACTTAACAGCTACAATAGTATAACATTATGAATTTATGCTCATATTTAATACAAGTACTCTGGTTTCATGTCTGGTTCCAGCATAATAGTTTTAACATATGTGCCCTGGACCTACAAAAAATATTCTACAAACAAAATGGGAGTCCATTTGGAGCCTTTCTATTAAATCTTAATGTCTTATTAAATGTATGAAAAGTAAATCAAGCATTAGAGAGAGAAGGACTCACATTCACATTAGTGCTCATCCCTTGAGAGAAGACCCATTATGGGGTTTAGATAAAAATTTGATTTTTTTTTTTTTTTTTTTTTTCGTGACCTTGTGATTCCATTAGGGAATAGAGAGTAGATTTTTCTCTATGTAGTAAACTTCTAAAAAATAGTCTTTTGAGTCCAACTGCATGGTGCGTCCTGGCATTGCTGAAACAATGTGAGAAATGTATATTGTTGCTTTTATCTGAAACATTTGACCACATATCTGTGTTTTGGTACACAACTGCAGTCTTTAATGAAATAACAAAACACTATCAAAAGGGCAAACCAAAGAGTGCCGAATTAGTTATATTCATGCCCCTACCTCATATTGATCAAGTCACATCAAAAGGCCAGTGCATCTCTAATGCAGCTTGGCCTACTTTCTGAAGAGCTTTTTCCACTTTGATGGGGATAATGGTATTGATAGCACTGTCACAATGCAGTCGCACATCATCTTGTTTTTCCACATCCCTGCAGAATAAAACATGGCATGCTGTTCAGTTGCAATTAAAATCCTGTACATTTACATAAATGCACTTCACTAAGTTCTATTCATCGCCCTGTAAAGATGGTCATTCTCATTAACACCCAGCCAGCATTTTGAGTCCTTCTACAATGGACAGATGCAAAGCTATCTTTCTGTCATGATTAGATCCTGCCTACTTACTATGTGTTGGCCAATTCCCATATTACTCATATTAGAGAACAAATCTCTGAAATGCACATTTCTACACTTAACAACAAAGGCGAGACACAGAGTGAACCTCGGGACAGGAAAACAAATATCTGCTTGTTTATTTATGAGATATCTAATTTGCATATTAAAAACATAAAGTGATCAAACTTGCTATTATTTTTTTCTATTATGTCTAGCTAGAGGAAATTGTCTTTTACTACCTCCTCATACTCTTTTCCTATTCACCTGCATTGCACCTCATTAACCCTAGTTTATTTTCATGTATTATTACCCTGTTCTGCACTTGCTTCATGGCCATTATTTCTGTTGTTTGCGACAGAGAAACGTCGGCGGAACATGGAGGTGATTCCGCTTACTGCACGCATGGTCATGACACACCTGGTCAACCATTTGAGCCACCACCCGCTCAGTGGTGGTCCAGCTCTTCTTCACAGTCTTGTGAGTGAAAATCATGACAACCCCTTTGTGGAGTCATCTGAGCTCTCCTCTGAGGTCTTCAAAAGCCCAAATCTGCAGTTGTTTGTGTTTAATGACAGCACTCTGGTTTCCTATCTGCAAATTCCTGCGGATGAGCACACAGTTGGACAGCCCCCAACTTCCTCTTCCCAAGTACGGGTCATTGTCCGGGATATATCAGGCAAATACGCCTGGGATGCTTCAGTCCTTTACTGCACTAACCATGAAGATTCTGTTGATATAGGCACTATGAATTTCCCTCTTTCACCCACTGCTAGACTCACTCAAAGTCCATGCCATTCCACATCAAAAGAAGCGTATAAAAAACAACAATCATTTTCAAATGGTAGTGACAATGATGAGCTAGACATCCTCGATAAGCTTTTGAAGGATTTAGGCTACACCAGCCCAGAGTGCCTGCCCCATCCACAGCTGAAGCTCAATCAGCCTGCTGCTTCACCCTGTGGCATGAATCTGGAACAAGAGGGAGCGATTCTAGAGGCCATTCTTCGTCAAACCCAGCAGGAGGAGGACCAGGTGAGGAAGTGGGATTCCGATGTAAGCTATAGGGCTGCCATCCAGAGAGAACCATTCCACCAGGAACCCAAAGCTCCTTTCTACTTCTGCCGGCTGCTTCTCAATGACCTTGGCATGAATTCTTGGGATCGCAGGTATTCCATGCAGCTTTATATTATAATTGATATAATAAGGACTTTGAATAAAAAAAAACAATCAATCAAAATTATGATAAATTACGGCAACATTCAAGCAATATGTTTCTTTATTTTGTGGTCATTTTAAAACATATATCTTTTATAAAATGTTATAGGCTGAAATTATTTAATTGCATATTTTAATTTTTTCTCATGAGGAAAAAAAAATTGAATGCATATTTTTTACCACCAATTTTTATACCACTTGTAGCTACCAGTAGTGTTATTTAATCTACTCTTCGTCCATTAGATTAGAAAGGCAGAAAAACAAAATGCAGTGCTGCTGTTACATTTGTTTGTTCATTGCAAAAAGGAGTAGAGTTGAAAGCCCACTGGAGAGATTCTTAATCTTCTCTCCACAGGGTAGAAGTGCCCAGCTGTTTTCACTGAGGTCTAGCAGAGCCACTCTTTGCCATGCTTGCCCGTAAATTAAAAGCTTACACCTCTTAATGGTGATAGTCAAAGCAAGCAAAAAATAAATAAAAAATTAAAAAACTAGAAGGTTGCTGGTTGCACCTGAACCCTTTTTGTCTGTTTGTTTTATTTAATTTAATAATTCAAGAATGTTGTGTTTTTATTCACTTAAATTATTCCAATATTTTGTATTGTATATACTAAGTGGTTTTCTGTTGTTTTTTAAGGAAAAGTTTTCATTTACTGAAGAAAAACTCCAAATTGTTGCGAGAATTGAAGAACTTGGATTCAAGGCAATGGTAATTTCCTCCTAATGCGTTGTAAAATCCAACAAGAAAATAAACTAATAAGCTGCATTACACAAAGTTAGCGTTATTAGACAAAGCACAAAACGTTTTAAAAAGTCTTACTTAATGTTGTTACATTTATTTTATGCAGCCGTGAGACACACAAGATCGCTGTGTTTTACATCGGCGATGGTCAAGAGGATAAGTGCTCAATCTTATCCAACTGTGCCGGCAGTCAGGACTATGAAGATTTTGTTTCAGGCCTTGGATGGGAGGTATAGCTTATCCTGATGTGAAGATCATTTTGCACTACTGTCAAAATGAATTGTTTCTTGTACATAACCAAGACCATTTTTCCTGTCACAGGTTGACCTTGCCTCACACTGTGGCTTTATGGGCGGCCTCCAGAGGAATGGCAGCACAGGTCTAACAGCTCCTTACTATGCTACCTCCACCATGGAAGCCATCTTTCATGTCTCCACACGTATGCCATCAGACTCAGATGATTGCCTCACCAAGAAGGTACATTTTGGCTTCAGAATCATTTAATCATTACATTGTGACATTGTTGTTAAAAAAAAAAACCTTGGAGATAATTTGTCCTCAGCATTTGCTCCAGATGGGTTGCCCTCGTGGCATTGAAGGATGGGTGCCAAGGTTTAAGCAGAAGTAAAGAAGTTTTTTTGCATGCAGTGAAATGGCAGCATAGTTCAAAGTCCTATGTTGCTGTAGCCTTCAGTTCTGTGTTAAACTGTGATCAGAAGGTGTGACTCTGGAGTGCAGGCATTGATTAGTGACCCTGGCCAGGCAGGCCAGTGGAATAGAGAGTTGCGGGCATGCGAGTAAAGAGAGGGCATGTGCTGCTGTGGTAATGACTATGATTCTGCAGGCTCCTGCCCCCCTCCCTCAGTGCTGTGACCAGAGCCTGGATTCAGCCATTAGCTTTCCCTGCTAGAGAAGGCGCCGGCCGGATGCCGGCAGGATCTTTTTATCCAATTCCTGCTGCCGCCACAGGAACAATCGATTGGGTTCTGCAGTGGGATTCTGAACTGTGGAGCACCAGTAGCAGTTAGCACGAAGAAATGAGCCGCAAGGCCCCTGCCACTGCTGCCAATCTTCTCATACAGTATCCTGCTAGGAAGGAAAATTCATCAGGCTGTACACCTCAGATCTATCCCCCTCCTGTCTTTTTTTGCCCACCTACTTTCCATTTAACAAATATTCTACCTGTTACCATATTCCTTACGCTGTGAACATTTTAGATGCAATTTGATAACTTTGACCCGGTTAAAATGGCAAGAAATAATGACTTGATGTTTCTAGAATTGGGTTAATGTCTTTGTTGATTTACTTGGCACTATCACTATAGCAGTTGACAGACTAGTTGCTTGCAGAGTGTGAAGGGGTGAAACTCAATGGGAGATTGAGTTCCTCAATCCTGTTGTGGGTGTCCAGTATTTATAGTAGCAGCCAACTCTAATGATATCAGTCGCATTGGTTAGGATCAGGTTTTATATAGTCTACCAGGATGTGTGTTTGAAAGGGTAGACAATTAGTCACAAAAATTGATTTTGTCCCAATTCATTCAGTAATAATGGGTCCGAAGTGACGTAACACACCTGTTGCTACTGCCATGTTGAGGACGGAAGCCGCATGCTCACTGTGGGCTGGGCAAATAAAAAGTCTCATAACAAAGGATTCATCTTCTGTAACATCCCCAAAGACCGTTTGTCACCAGAAATTGACTCCTGTTGCCAGGTGAGACCAGTGCACTGTAAGAAATCACTCCAGACAGTACAGTGAGCACTTTGTTTCAGGTAGTCAGCAGCTGGCTAAAGCTAGTTTACACATAATTGCATGGCAATGCTATAAAACGTTAGCCTACAGTCTTATGGTTATCCTATTTTCTAACTGTCCGGGGGTTTTATTTTAGGATCAGTCACTACTCGCACACAAAGTTCATTCTCTTGAAGCTTTGAGGGCAACCTCTGTCAACCACTCGCCACAGTAGATAAAGATCAACACTTCTATTCAACTTCAACTTCTATTTTCCTAAAGAAGCCACCCTTTTTAATTTTTCATTTTATGCACCGTTTTCTCATCACTGTTTAACAGTAAGATAGGTTACAACATACAGTGATGTCCTCAAAATGGCGGTGACAACAAATTCACGTGCCAGAAACCATGTACCCATTGCTGCCACAGACAAAGATGGAGATTGTTTACATGTTTTGAGTAATGCTGCATATTTAGGCTGTTCACATTTATCAGACTTATTCTGATCATTTCAACCAGTGGCACAGAATCACCTCACCCAGTCAGGCTTCAGCCCACTGTTACAATCAAAGCAATATGACAGAGTGGACATCCTGACAGCCTGTAATGTTTTCCTCCTGCACATTCCAGTCACACTGAAAGCTCATTGACAGAATCTCAGTGCACTCATATTCTGGTGCGTATCTGAAAGTGGAAACTTGACCTGGATACCTTGGCCAAAAAACAAATTCAAAACATAATGTCAACATATTTTATAGGCTAACTCTGTTAGCCTATAATAAATATTTTAATTATGCTTAATTGTTACATTCATATTGCAGCTGGAGTCAAAGCCGCTAGAAAAATCACCAAAATGCTCAAAATCACTTTTAATTTTATGTTATATGGTCTTCTAGGCTGAAGTTTATTTTATCATTTTTTAAAGGTTAGTTTGCGGTTAAATCCTTTTTTTTTTTTTTTTCAATTACTATTATTGCCAGAGGTCCGATTATTATTCTTTTTTTTCCATAATAATAATATATATAATATACTATTACTATTATATAAATATTATATATTTATATATATATATATATATATATATATAAATATATATATATATATATATATATATATATATATATATAATATATATGATATTCATATATATATATATATATATATATATATGATATATATATATATTATATATATATATATATGATAGAATATATATATCTATATATATAGGAAATAATATATATATATATAGGAATATATATATAGGAAATATATATATATATATAGGAAATATATATACATATGAAATATATATATGATATATATATGAAATATATATATTATGTGTAATATATATGTATAAATATATAATATATATATTGTATGTATATGTTTGTTGTGGTGTATATATATGTGTGGTTTGTGTGTGTGTGTGTTATATATTATATATATATATATTATATATATATATATATTATATATATATATATATATAATATATATATTATATTATATATTTTATATATATATATATATTAAAGCTCACATTTTCTAGCAGTGCCACTGTCTGGTTTAGCACTCAAATTGTTAATAATTCCTAATAATCAGCTTCGAAGCTAGAAGTCATTCACTCGACTGTGCACACATTGGTGTTTTGTATACAATAAATATTTTTACTTATATTGCATTAAGACACTAAGGTGCCTAAAGGTATTATAGCCGGAATGTTGCATAATAAAGGACCTGAAGAAACAGCCTTGAGGCATTTGTGTAATTATCAAAGGTATGAATGAAACTGGACCAGAAGACTGGAGCATTTCAGCCAGTCTTGGAACTCAGCCCTCCAAATGCTAATATTTTAGCCCAATTAATTACCCAGTTTCATTGTTTCCAGCTAATGCGCATTTAACATTTTCCATCAAATTGCCCCAGTGACTGACCTGGATACTGCTGGAACGGCTGATCTTTGGACGACAACTGTACTGTTGTACACTAGTGATCAACATGCAGGGTTTTGTTAAGATTACTGTCCTACATAATTAAGGGTTTAATAGAAATGTGCTAATTACATTTTGGTGACAAGGGCATGTTTTCTAATGGCTCATTAAGACCCAGTACACTGGCAGATGTTTTCTTCTGAGTGGAGACCCTCTTGTCATAGTAAAGGAGATCTTTGAAAAGGTAAGCTTTTATTCACCTGCCAAATGTTTGTTCAGAAGCATGTTCGGCTTGACCATATAAGAGTAGCCGTTTACCTGTATTATATTCCTTTTTAGAAAATAAAAAGCTGCTTGCTTTTTTTGTTTTTCTGCCTTTCTTCTTCTTTTTTTTTTTTTTTACAATTTCCTGTTATCAAAGTGTATCTTGTTTTGACCAGTCTCATTTGGATTTCTGAATTGAGTGGTTGTGGGAAGCAATTTAAACTTTGATGGGGGAGTTAATTGGATTTGAATTATTGTTTTAAATGACCAATTTTCTGCATTTGTGTCTGCAATTTAAATGTGTAATAAAAAGGCTATAAAAAGAGGTCAATTGTGCCAAACCCCTTATTTAAATCTCTGTTTTCCTAACATTGTGTTTTAGTCAGTTTGTTTTTGCACCTGCATTCTCCTTTTCAGAATATAGCAGCATAAATTCAAAAAAAATATATAATTACAGCATGTATTTGTTTGCATTCAAAGACAGATCATATTTACAATACATTGGTCTTGTCTATGTATTCTCTCAGAGATTGATTAAACCTTTTGCTTTATCCTTATTGCAATAAATGTGCGTTCTTATTATCACCATAGAGATGAAAATTACTGTTTTGCCATTCCCTTGATTAAGCTGATTTTGTTTGTTTGCCAGCTGCGTCACTTGGGAAATGATGAGGTGCACATAGTGTGGTCGGAGCACTCCAGGGACTACCGCCGCGGCATCATCCCTACTGACTTTGGAGATGTACTGATAGTCATCTATCCAATGAAGAACCATGTGTATTTCATTCAGATTATAAAGAAGCCACAGGTAAAAGAAGAAAAAAACTGACTGTAGATACACTGTGGACATGAGACATTGCCTATACTTATTAGGGTTGCTTTATGTCTGGCCATGACAACCTGGGAATACCAGGTGACACAATGGGTCAACATCGGCCCTAGTATACAGTACATACTGTTGTGACAATTCATGAATGCAGTGGTGAGTGGAGGGGCCAATGGCATAAAAAGCCTCACTTCCCCAGGGCAGCTGTGGCTACAATAGAGTTTATCACCATTGAGTGTGAAATTAATGAATGACACCTTTGAGTATTTAAAGGCAAAGCATTATTATTCACAGTGCTGTGCTTTTATTTACTCTGCTAAAAAATATTGTAAACGGCTTTAAATGACTTCCAAATATGATGGTATACAATCCCTTATATTTATAGGAGCGTTATGCAGTATGACATTCATGGAATTAGGCATTCAATTATACTGACCATATTTGGGTGGGTGATAATTAAAAAGCATATAAAATGGTGTAGTAACAGTGTAGTAATTAGGCAAGCAAGTTAAAGGGATTATTGAAAAACTTCGACATTTGCATCAACTTCCAGGTCAACGATCACAGAGCGTGAATGATTAAGGGGCTCTGTCCAATATGCATGTACCCACACTTAAACGTTGCCGCCAAGTTTGTCCTTTTGTATTTGTTCAGTTGCTCAATACAAGAACATTGCTTTGTATTGATTGTCAATTTAATTTCTTTCACCTAACATTGATTGGCATCAGATATATGCGGTTGCCATGCAAAGTTGGGAAAAATCCAATTTTAGCTTGAGCCCCTTCCACAAACAGATGGACAAACCGTTAACACTGAGAATTGCAACAACAAATCAAATCAAGCCCTTATCTTGATATATTCAGGGGTGCAGGTTGTTGTAACACACTTCCACCAATATATAAACAGAAAATGGATCACATATTTTATTGATACTCTGGTTTATTGAACTTTTGCAGGCAGAAGACATTAGTGTTTTTAGTGCAGCAACTCCAACAAATTTATATAAAGTGCGAAATAGCTTTTAATCATAACAGACTAGTATAGAGGGGATAACCATGATAAAATGCAGTTCAGTAACACTTTACGGCAGAGAAACAGGCTGCAGAGCTCACAGAGCTCACAGTCGTTCAAATGCAGCTGGCTCCCTCTTAATTTTATGATCCATTCATCTATATATTTCATTTGGCTGAGTGATAACTAAATATTAGCATAATGTTTTTCAGTCATTTTGATGTAATTTTGTCTTTACTAAGTCTTTATGTGTTCTATAAAATGTTCTATATAATTTTTTTCTATCTAATATGAACAATACATTATTTTGCAGGTTCCTTTCTTTGGCCCCTTGTTCGATGGTGCCATCATTACTGGGACCCTTCTGCCAAGCTTGGTGCGCTCAACGTGCATCAATGCCAGTAGAGCTGTCAAGTCTCGACTGACGCTCTACCAGAGCTTGTATCCTTTCCATACTAACCTAAGGAAAGACTAGGCAAGTTTATTTGTAGAGCACATTCGTACACAAGACAATTCTAAGTGCTTCACACAACAGGCAAAAAAATCATTAAAATCACAGACATGACAGAAATCACTATTCATTCAATAGAACAATTTAGCTGAAATGGATAATACATTTTGTCCGGGCTTAGTGATCCGCCAGATGGAAAACCAAATCTATTGGACCACACAGGCAGACACTCTTTCCCATATTTATTTGACATTGCCAGTGTAATAGATGTCTCCGGGATGGGCACATTGCTTTTAGATTGATTCTTTCCCATATTTGACGCAGTATCTGCCTCTGCACACGTCTGTACAGAGCGTATGTATCTTTTACGACGACTATCTCGTCAACGCCTTATGTGTTGCGCTTTTGTATCTTTAACAAAGGACCCGGTCTCGTCTGCCCCCTCCCTAGATTCAGCTTTTGCTGAACTAATTGTCCCAGACAAAACTCCACCAAACCTTTTTAGTGTTAAAACTCACTCTTGATCTGTGGTAGGTGCGCCAGGCTTTTCCTGGACTTTGTAGTGGCCTTTGTGCCGACTGACAATCTAACCAGCGTATGTTTTAACACTCTCCCTAGGCACCTACAATGCAGCTACGCTTGGACACCAGCACAATGGGCAATTGTAATTGTGTCTAAATAGTACTTTTAGAATTGTAAAGAATTTCTCTAAAGAAAGACCTTTTAATTTAAAGAAATTTAAAGGTGCTTTTTTCAGGCTATCCGTCAAATAGTTTAAGACAGGGGTGTCAAACTCATTTTGGGCCAGGGGCCGCTTTTCGACGCTCAGACTGGGTCGCGGGCCGAACATAATGTAAAAAATAAAACAATAAAAAATATAACAAATGTTATATAGCCTAGTAATAGTTAGGTGAAAGACTGAGTCCATATTCATGCATCAGCAGGAACAGGAACATGGACGTGTGATATGATTCTGATATTAAATGTTTGTATCACAGACATGTTAATATTGCTGCACTCACTCAATATGAGCTCACTATTTTTACAGTTTAAGCTTATTTTAGTGACAAATTATTCATGTAGTGAATCAAATGAGAGCTCAAATCTGTCATGTTTATACTTTATTACACTCTGACCTGTGTTTTTACCTGTGGCTCATGATCTGCCCAGGTTTTGCACTGGTTTGGATGTTTTCTTCACAGAGTTGTCATCGAAGAAGTTTGTTTTCTTGTTGTTAGCTTCACATTAGCGCCGCTTTTAGCACAGCTCTAACATCCACAAAACCGCCTCTTTTCTTTATTCCTCGTGTTTCCCACGATCTGCCCTGGAGCAGAGCGCTACAGGTCATCGCTGCCGGTGTGTTCGATTTTTAAACCTGCTGCGATGAGTGTCGCCTGGTCGCTGGTTCCCTCGGCACTTGAGCTGGCAGCACACAGCGCAGAGCAGAGAGGGGCCACGGCTGCAAATGATTGTGGGAATTGTAGTTCTAGCGATAAAAACGCGATATATGCTATTGGAAATGAATAATTACAAACTAGAAATGTTCGGCGGGCCAGATGAAAACATCTGGCGGGCCACATCTGGCCCGCGGGCCTTGAGTTTGACACATGTGGTTTAAGACATTAAAGAGAAGAGTGCAAAGAAAATAATTTCAGTCACATGCACAGCCAAACAAAATCGTTTTTATCTTCTATTTGAACATTGCCAGAGTAGAGGCCTGTCTTCAAGAAGACTGTTCCAGATTTTAGGCTGCATAAAACTGAAACGCAGATTCCCCATGTTTAGTCCTGACTCTGAGCACCAGCAGGAGGCCGGTCCCTGAGGTCCCCAGAGTCCGAGATGCGTTCATTTGGCACTAACGTGTTCGAGATGTACTTTGGTGCTAGGCCATGGAGAGACTTGTATAAAAGCTGCTTTAAAGTCTATTCACTGAGCCACAGGGAGCCAGTGCATTAGACCTGACCACAGGACTAATGTGATCGTACTTCCTGGTTCTAGTCAGGACCCAAGCAGCAGCATTCTGGATGTACTGCAGCAGTTTTACAGCTCATTTGGAGAGGCCAGTGAGCAGGCCGTTACAGTAGTCTAATCTACTGGAGACAAACGCATGGATAAGTCTCTCCAAGTCTGGTTTAGACACTATACTTTTGATTTTGACAATGTTTTTTAGATGGTAAATAAGCTGCTGATGTTATTGATTTGACGTGGCCGAGTCCATTATTACCCCCAGATTTCTAACTTGATTTGTAGGTTTTAGAGCGAGACTCTGGAGGTGACTGTTAACACTTTCTCTTTGTTTCTGTGGGCCAAAGACGATGATTTCAGTCTTGTCTGATTTCAGCTGGAGAAAGTTGTTATTGCATCCACAACAACTGAAACTGTTGGATGCAGTGGACAGAGTGAATTCCTACGGGTTCCACATTCACTGCCGTCAGTGAAACATTAGATCTTAGTGTCGTCTGCATAAGTTGTGATACACACATTCTTCGCTGCGTATCAACTGACCTAACGGGCAGCATGTAGAGGTTGAACAGAAGGGGTCCAGGATTGACCCCTTGGGGCCACCCCACAGAGCCAGGGGCATGTGGGTCTGAGACAGTTAACCAATTTCAACAAAGTACTTCCTGTCTTCCAGATAGGACTTTACCAATTAGGGCAGTGCCAGTGATGCCCACCCAGTCCTCTAGTCCTCTGTAAGAGGATCCCATGATAACACAGTCTAGTAGTCAAAGTAAGCAGGCACTCAGATCTAACAGAAGTTTAATGAAGTGGAGAGGTCTTTGCCCTCACTCTTGTCTCCTTCAGCGCGGAACATTTGTCATTTTGGTCACCTTGACAAGGGAGCAGTCTCAGTGCTGTAATGAGGGTGCTAAAAACCTGACTGGGAAAATGTCTGAATGGAGTTGTTTATTTTAAGAGGAAGGATCAGTGAGGCTGGGATTGGTAAAAGCAACTTATTCAAGGGACTTTCACCCCAAATGGGAAGATTAGAGATGGGCCGGTAATTACTCAGTACTGCGGGCAATCAAGACTGCTCTTCTTCAGGACGAGGCTTTATGAACTGCAGTCTTCAAAGACATTGGGAATGTTCCAGATTGAAGCGACATGTTAACTATGTGAGTGAGTGGTGCTAACAAACTGTTCAGCACAGACTTTAGAAATCTGGTGGGTAACACATCGAGGCAGCATGTCCTGTTTTAGAGCATACAGTCCTGCTGACACAAAAGTCCAGTATAGTTTACATGAACTGCTTATTGTATTTTTATTGACTGTTTTACTGATTGTTTTAATATTTTTGTCATTTATCTAGAGTGCGCATGTTAAAAAAATATGAATTGATAATGTGTGTGAAAATCTTCTATGTGTGAAATCATCAGACGCATAGAGGTTGCTTGCACTCCCTATGAACGAGCTGTCACTACTCAACCCCTCCATCCAATCGTGTTCTGTTAAGAGCCTGACTCCAGCTGTAGTTGTCAGTTGGTTTAAAGGGAGTGTAATCACCAATGGAGATGAATTAGCATCTGAATGCCAGCAGCAGAGAGTTGGGGTGATGGAGGGGGTGAGATGGGGGCGGGTCGAGTCAGGATGGCCCCTGGAGGGAGAAACCTGATATCCCTAACGCCCAACTCCTTTTTGGACAACATGTACAGCACCGCCTCGCCAGAACCACGCGGTTGCTATAGAAACCTTCCCCACTGAGACTTAATTTGTCAAAAAGTGTAATGTGTACACTGGTCTAATGCAAAGGTGTTGTGTGTATGAAATATTGTAATTGGTCGTTTTTAGAAACTAACCAGCAAAGGTTTATGTGTGGAAGTATGTATGTGCTTCTCTGTGTTATGAAATGCATCACATCCAATGCCCTCCCCACTCACTTTCCAGGCCTTGTCTGTGTGTCCCCCGGGGCAACCTGAGTGACAGATGTCTGTTACCCAACGCCAAGTGAATTAGCCCAGTGTGCTACAGGGGGGGACAGGCTGCTTCGGAGCCCCGGGGTGTGAGATGGGGACCAACAGTGCTATGGATGCACAGGGCCACTGAAGCCTCACCTGGCATTCCTCAGCAGAGGCTGTCCTCACAGACACACCATCTATGAGGACAGATAAGCACAGATGGAGCTCTGGCACTGATATGCTGCCAAGCAAACCTTTATGCACTCCAAATGAATGTTCAAAACAAACATATTTTAGGACCGTCTATAGAAATGTTAAAATGGATATGTAAAATTTTACTTATGGACCATATTTATTGTGTAGACAGACAGCACCACAGCTACTATTTCACGTTACTGATATTATTGTTGATATTCAGACCTGAATCTTTTATGCGGAGTATGAATGCAACAATAGGTTATTTGTTAGACTTTAAGAATTCACATTTATATATTTTTGTGATTCTCTTAGGTTTGAGTATAAGAATGATATAACTTACCTTTTATCCTTTATAAGCTTCATTCAACAGTCTGTTCTTGCTTGTGAGAACACTCTCCAAGGTAATTAGTTGAATATTTCTTCAAAGAGAGGCTATATGACCCCTGTGTGTACAGATAAAAGGCCAGTATAGAGCTCTCCTCCTCTCTCACTGTGTCACAAGGCTCAAGAGGACTCCAGCAGTCCACCACATTGCTCACAGAATCTTTTAGACTAATGGGATTTGATTTGTGAAAATGGCCAACAGCAAAAATTTGGTATGAAATACAGAAAACACTCTTTGCATCGCTCCACAAATTACCACTTTGATTCACATCATCTAATATAAGGGCCAGTTTTAAAATGTTTTTGCACTAGGTTTTTAGTTTTGGTGAATAGGCATATCATAGGCTTCTTTTCCAGGCATTTTATGTAAAATTAATTATTTATGTGCTTGATGGATATTGCATCTGGCTTTGTGTGCATTAAGAGTATTCTGTGCCCACCACGTCCTGAACACTAGTAGCCACAAAATGTACAGTTGAAGGCAATTTAGGCATTTATTCAACCAATATTGTTTATTTGCTCATTGTTCTCTATTGCTCTCATTCACTTGTTTTAAATGTTTTTAATGTATTAGCTGAAATGTCTCTATCAACTTGCTCTTTAAAAAAAAAAAAAAAAAATGATTGTGTAGAACTTTCCTACTGGTCCAAATACATTTTCTGCACATCCTTAGTCCCTTCCTTGTAGTTTGGCTCACACTCAAGCGTGTGCGCACACACATACACTCCCTTCTACAGGCATCGATCAATAACTATAATCTGTTTCTGCCCATCACTAGTCATGCTAGCCAGGCTTTTAGCAGTTGTGTGGATGTGTGTTCATGTCTGTGTACAGAGCAGGCTTGATCCTTTCAGTGAAATCCAGAAAGCCCACTGTAGTGCTCTCCAAAGCTCACGTGAGGATATTTGCACTCTCTTGAGAAGACACTATTTCAACAGATAGTGAAAACACAATGGATTTGATTTACAATTATAGGAGCCCCAACATAAAAATCTCAACACCATAAAATAATAATTAGTGTATTGACAGTTTCTCTTTCCTCCACTATGCTTTTGTCCAGCCAAACCGGACAGCAACTGTAAGATTCCTCACCTCAGACTTTTAAGTGTTTGTATGCATGATTGGATGTCATGAATAGGATCTGCCATGTTAGTGTTGCTCACATGAATTAGTTAGCATTGTTGATAGGTCTAATTTGCCAGCTGTTGTGCCATGACTGTCAGCAGCCTAATGGATAATACTCAGCGGTCTGTATTATTGTCGACCATGCTGCTTGACTGGGCACAGCGAGATGCCTAGATTGTCATTTAATGCTTTGTACACATAGTTTTTGCTGACTGAGGCATAACAAGCTGACTTCCTGCTTATGTCAAAATTGTTATGTGGAAACTGGAAGGGGAGGGACATATAGTTGGTTATGTGCCTTTTATTTTGCATTTGTCTTTATAATTGTTATTGCTGTGTCAAATGTATTTGTTTGTATTTTCTCTTGGAGCTGACTGTGGTGACTACCGTAGTTCAGAGGCTGCTGTGCCTTTGCTGGAAGAGTTGAGAGTGTACACAGTGTTTTGAGGGTGACAGGGAAAGGAACCCCTCTGAATGTTTAAACCTAATCCCATTATCAGTGTAGCGCACTGCCTCTCTTCTGTCCCCCTCCTTATCCCTACTCTCCCACCCCACTCTCCAGCTGACCAGCTGTTCCTGCCGGGACTCACCACAATGTCCGATGTGTTCAGATCACTGAGTACCCCCCTTAATATGCACACACAAGTTCGCTGCACACAGTTCATGTTCAACCGAAGAAATTGCCTAACCCTTTGCTGGAGTCAGTGAAGACCCAGTGGGAGGAGAGCTGGTGGTTGGGGAAGCAGGGGTAGTTTTGGGGTTGTGGAATGGGCAAGCACAGACTTGTCAGTCCAAGAGCCTTGACTCAGAAGGCAGTTCTGCTCGCCTGGCATATGGCGTCTAGCTTCATACAACATGCAAAAGTATTCCCTCCTCCCTTCACCCCCCCTATCCCTTTCTCCCCCCCTGCTGCTAATGTAGAATGACTCATAGCATTACTCTTTTTTTTTTTTATAAAGCCCCCCCAGTACACACATGCACACTATAAAGGCCCCGCCCAGTACACATGCACAACACTAGGTCCTCCTCCTCTTGCTGCCCTTCCTGCAACAAAGGCTCTGGCTGTATGGCACCGACACCCTCAAAGCCCTTGGGGCTGAGGCCAGCCCAGCCTGTACTCTTGGGTCTGAGCATGGGGCCACCCCTTCCGCCCCTTTTTAAACACAGGTAGAGCAGGCGTGGAACCAGACGGCCAACAGCAGGGGCCCAAGCCCCGCCTCACAACCATACACACACTGCTGGTGTCAAACTGTTGTTTTGTTTGGCCTGTTTGTGTGTACAAACAGCCATATCAAATCCCATGCTTGTTGGTTGGCTTTATTAGTTGAAATACAAAATATTTCTGTATAAATCCTCAAACTTCAAATCATTTTATAATGTAAACTTGCATTTTAAGTTGATCCCTCACTTTCAAACCCCATCCTCTTTTTCGCCGTCTGTTCTACATCTATATATATACATATACATATACATATATATAAACTGTACATTATAAATATAATGATTAAAGTTAATTATGTTAGTTGGTTGTTGCAAATCATCTCTTGTATGAATTAGTTCTTGTAGTATTGCATGAATTTCCAGATTCCCAAGCTCAAGAGACTACCCTGATTGGTTCCTCAAAAGTTATTGTGTTCTCCTCTCAAACAGTCTAGGTAGAACATCTTTGTCGTTGGAAAGACTTGATGATTGCTGTGTTTTTCTTCTATTAGCAGGGGTGTAAAAACGTGTCTGTCTGCTTTTACTGATTAGCATCAAGCTAGCCATTCCATCTGTTCCCCCTAGCCCTGTTTAATTAATGAACTTTCTTCCTCCGCCCCATTGCCAGCTAGTGCAACACAACACGGAGGCACAGAAGCTGTTACTCCTCTGTGGTAACCAACCCCCCCCCCCCCCCCCCCCCCCCGGTCATGGGTGCGTTCTCATTGATTAGTTATGTTTTTGTTCCCCCGCTTTTGTCTTTGCAGTGTTCAAGACGGTTTTAATAAGCATACCTAATCGTTTTATTTTTTTATTATATATTATTACAAGAATTAGGATAATAAAATAAAGACCTAATAGTTGTGTTTGTATTGTCGTTCAAAATCAATGTAGAAAACGGTTTATATCATCCATGATTCTCACTAACTTTTGTCCTGTCCTATTCTTACACAGCATCCTATCTCTTCCTCCTCTCGGTGTCTCTTGGTACAAGGCAGAGTGGGCAGCTCTTTGTCCGGCTAAAGCTGTCCTCTATTGTCTGTGCGGCCTTTTTTATCCTTTTGCTAATCGCCATGGTCGTGTGCCTGAGTTGGACCCCATATTTCACGCTCGGCTCTCTTTTGTTTGACACACCGCCCCTGATAAGAATTCCAATTCTAGGGCCTCTCTGATATTGAAATCCAACAGCGGCTAGAAAGAGCCTTCAATCATCCATTATCTGTGCTCCAGTGATTACCATTCAATCTCTCGGGCCCAGACTCTTCATCACTAGCCCAGAGCTCAGACTATCCCCTGAAACAACCTGCATCCCTTAACGCCTCTCTCACATTCAAGCATATCCATAGATATTTCTGATGCTGCCTTAACACGCTTTCACACTGAAAGCTACTGGGAAATGTCAGTGAAATGTCACTTAGCGTTCTTAACTGGAGTTTCCTGGACTATGGCGTGGCCCTGGGACGACCTCTACAGACACATTATGACATTATTAGCCAATTTTTGGCCCTAAATACTATTTTTTTTGCAGTTGTAGATATGATATTCTTTTTAAATATGCTTGTTTACTTTTAAAGTCATTGATTTAAAAGCTGATTACCGTATTTTCCGGACTTTTAGCCGCTCCCCTATATAAGCCGCATTTGCTCTATTTTTAAAAAAACGATATATAAAACAATACATAGGCCGCACCTTTTGTATAAGCCGCAGAACTCTTTCCTTGACTTTTGGCATGGCATGAGCTCGTCCCGCTGTCCCCTCCGTCCCCTCCAGCGTCTCACCGTACATTCATTGATGTTAAGCTTGCGTGCAGCCCGCGCGGTTTCCTAGCAAGATCGATGGCCTTCAGCTTAAAACTTGCTTCATACGAACTTCTTCGTTTGGGTTCCATAATGATGGGGCAAGAATTTGAAAATAATTTATAGTTGGTAATTTGTCGTCCGTGTTCTATTTGCTAGCTGAATAAAAAAGCAACATCTGCTTCTTTGCTTAACTTTTCTGTACTTTTGATTCTAATTCCGGTTAGTTTCGCAGTTCGCCCCTAGCGGTGAAAGAAAAAAACCACAGAAAAGCCGCAGCCTCTAAATAAGCCGCATGGCTCAAAACATCTGACAAAAGTAGCGGCTTATGGTCCGCAAAATACGGTAGTTGATTATGTCGAAGCTGCTTATTAATCTCTATAGTGTTTCAAAGGCTGTGTCTGCTCCTGCAGTGTCCTTATACCATTGTTTCATTTTTAAATTGTGTCCTTGTACCTCCCAGCATTTTCATTTCACCAATTAATAGAATTTTTTGAATTGATTGACTGAAGAACGAAATAACTTAATAAGTATCCGCTGCTTTGCATTGTTGCGTTTTCAGTATTAGCCTTTAATCAGTATAACAAATAGTGTATCAGGATAAATGGGAGATACTGAGGCATGTCTTTTGTTCTGAAGCTTGATGATACACTAAATCCTGAAGTTTTTAAAGTATTAATGAATGGGTTACTAATTTAGCTTGTTTACTGTCATTATTAAATTTGATGAAGCCTTTTGATGCAGACATCCACTTAGCCCCACACCAAATTTAGAAACACCCCACATTCAGTACCTTTGTTTATAGTAAGCAACATATCTTCATTAGTTATGTATAACCGCTAATTACTATTGATGAAGCTCGAGCTGATTTGGGTACAAATCTATAGCTTTTGTTATTCAAATGAGAGTTATTTACCCTCAGATCTTCAAGCCAAAGGGCTTTGGAATGGGACTTTGTGCAAATATAGCATGGGCTGCTCTAGCAACACCCACTTGTTTTTGTATCTGACGATGCAATGCCCCCCTCTCTGCACCCCTCCGACGCTGGCAGTCCTGTCTGAGTGGATGTATAGCACTTCCTGCTCCTCCATCTGTTTTTGTCCACCCATAAAAAGGTCCATTATAATGTGCAAGATGCACAGTTGCCATGCTGGAAGCTTGGCCTGCGTCCGGGAGTGTACAGAACTTATCAGTCTTACTGCACGGGTTGTCTGCATGCTCTAGCTCGTGAGAGAATTTTTTTATATGACAATACCCTCCTCGTCCCGTGGGCCTAAAAGATTGCTATCTGAATGCAACTTTGTCTATAGCCACTGGAAGATGGTAGGCTCCTGATTAACCCTGGAGTGAGTAGCTAATGTTATTGAAGTAGGGCCACCTGGCTATAAGACTGTACAGTCAGCTGCCACTGAAGGGCCAGAAAAGGAGACAACCAGGTGTTGGGCTTCAGCCCCCCTAATTGTTGCCATGTAATAGCCTGCTTGACTGCACAATATAGCCTAGGGGTGAGGATTAGCAAAAAGCTGTTGCCAACACAGTAATCCATTTTCTTTTTTGCCCAAGGTTTTGTCTGTGGTTTGTCTTCATATTATAGCTGGAAGAGCACTGTGTCCCGTTTGTGTTCTGAGTCTCAGTTTATGGCACAATCATGGTGTTTTTTTTGTTAGTATTCTATGCAGAATGCAATTTTGGTTCGACTCTATCTGCTTGTTCATTCTAAGGCATCTGGAGAAAGTAATCCATCTGTCAGTCCTTCACCTCCCTTATTGCTCCCTGATACATTTATGATACATTTTGCACTTTTAATTACAATGACATTACCTAAATATGCCAAGAATTAGTTTAGTACAAATAAAGGCCCTAGCGTAACTAACCTTTTTTCCTGAAACTCTGATCCCATGTAACCTGGTGCTAATCATTATCATTCTCGTTAAATGCTTGGCATTTTGCATGAGGACAGGCAGCCTAATTGGCCTAATGAACCTTTTATAGAGGGGGCAATGAGCAAGCAAGGGACTTTATCAGCCACATGTGTTTGCTGAGAGGTGGCCAGTCATCTCTGGCCTTAACACATTACAGATATTCTATGCCACATGCAGCATGCCACAAACATCATTAAAATTGTAGAAGCCATTATTCATTGAGTTTTAATATTTCATCAGTGCTCGTCTACTGTGTTATCTTGAGTTCAAATCAAAGCTACATGTTTGGCATGACACAGAATTGGCACATGTCTGCCAATTAAAGTGTCAGTCTTGATCCCAGATTTGTCAAATAGATTAGATTATATCCTGACCACCTTGACTAAAAGCCATGTTTTAAGAAGAGCTGATGTTACTTGTCAGTATAATGCCCTCCTCCTTGTGTCTGCTTGAACAAGTTTGGAAGAAGACATGTGTGTGTCCATGATTAAATGGTCCAGTCTGCCCTTCTGTTATCTTCATTTGATTTTGTTATTAAAAGTTCAAACTGGAGATAGCCAGATGCAAAGGGTTATTGTCTGCGCAATTCAAGGAGCAGAAAGTAAAGTAGAAATGTGCTGCATATTTTTGGGTGTCTATGATGCACACCTTTGTCCTATTCTAATAATGAAGTCAGAGGTTGAGGCATTCATGTCATACTGGCCATCGTCACTGACAAAAGCCACCTTTAGAAAACTCAGGCTGCTGTCACTGAAGTGTATCTGTTAATCTTCATCAGCTCAGCCTTTTGTAGCTCATCTTATTATGACTTTCTGTTAATGCACCATGGAGGCCTGTGCGACTGTCGTGCCATAATGGACCTGTGTTTGATTAATCCTGTCCATCTATTGTGTTTCACATCTAAGGCAGCTCTGTCAGTCCTCATCAGTGGAGACCAGGCTTCTTTTGAAAAATAGATTGGTTACAGGTTCAGCTCAGTTGAATGCTCAAGCTCAATGTGCTTCGGTGACTGTTATTCTGTAATATTATTATTAAAGTTGTAGCAAAACGAAAGTTATATATAGCGCTTTTCTAACAAAACTCAAAGACATGCATTATGTTATTGTTTTTGGCGTGTTTTGCTTTCCTCAGACACTGAGATACAAAAGTGAATTCGAGGCAACAACTGTTATGATTTCGGGCATTACTAAAATGAATTGAATTATAAGACAAACCTACACTCAGACAAATAGAGCTGACAATTACTTTAGTTGTAGGTGCTCATCTTGTGATATGTAGTTGTACAAAAATCAATTTTTATTGCTCCCTAGAGGAGAGGTGAGCTGCCGGGGACTAGTCTGACTTGAGAAAATGGGAGACTGCATTCTCCTATCGCCTCATAAATAACCTGCTCATGCCAACTTGCATCAGTTTTTAGTCTGTACCTGTGGCAAAGCTGTGTGAAATCACAGATGAGCGGTGATGATGTCATGGGTTAGGAGTGATGTCACAGCGATAACTCTTAGTGCTGCTGTCTGAATACCAGATGGACGGTAGAGAGGTGTGGAGGTTGGAGCTTAGAAGCTCTTGCTGTGGGAAAGTCACCCCTCTGGAGGTGTCATTAACCTGGGCTTACTGTTTGACACAGCTCCTTTGGGGCTGCTGAGCTCCAGTTTCCTGGGCCAGCTTCTAATTAGACCACTTGTTAAAACTTGGTGCATTCAGCTATTCCTCTGGAGCTTCTGGTGTTGTGCACTGTATGTATATGCACACCCAGTCCAAACACCTCTACTCATCATAATGCCGCTGTGACTCTGACACATTCAAGCATTTTATGCCCTGGTGTCATTTTTACGGCACAAAGCTGTTTAATGAGACACCCGTTTGAGTGGCTGACATAGAAAATGGGTGTGGGACATACACCACACTGTACTATCAGCCTGTGGCTGGTCTCTGTCACACACTTTTACTTCATCTATCTCAATCTGTTGTTCCTTCTCGTTTTGCCATTATTCCCGCAGCCATCTTTATTGCCACATTCACTCTCTCTGCTCCTCTCTCTCTTTGCCTGGTGTCTCTCCATCTAAATGTCTCTGTCTGCTTCCCCCGTTTTCCCATAATCACCTCACACCTCCAAGGGCCTTTGCTGAGACGAGCTTCACACCTCAGGCCTCGCTGTGACAACAGGTACCTCTGGCACTCACCGCCCGGCCTCCCTCCAATCAACACCTGCTTCGCTTTATCCTTTTTCTTTGGCTCTGTCTCACTGCATCCGCGATGTCTGCTTTTGTACCAATTTGAATGTCTTGAATCATATCTGTACATCCCGTGTTTCTTTTTCCACCTTGCTCTTTTAGTGCATTGTCCTGATGTACATTTTAAATCAAAGTAACATTAAATGTCCTCCTGCCATGCCCTCCACATAGGATCATAGATGGCCAGTGAAAACCTCAGAATTTACAAACCGCAACCCTGGCACCTCAGCAACAATGCACACCCCTATGTCCCCCACCCCTTCCTCTTAACTGCCCAATTATGTGACTGCTGGGAGTCAATGGTGCTGCAAGCTACTCCTGAGCATCTCTTCTCACCAAGGTCAAGCTGATTGGCACAGGTTAATGGGCAGATGTGAGGCTAAAAGAGGAGGGGGTCAAGCAGCTAGAGGCACCCTTCACCTCATCTTTAAACTGTCTCTCTTCACCACAAGAGCCCCTATTAGCACCAGTGCTTCTACAAACTGGATTAACCTTGGCAGTTTCCATAGAGGGCGGAACTTTTATTCCCGTTGTGAATCCCAGGTTATTATTTACTTACTTAAATAGATTACTTTATCAAGCAATTTGCTCTATGGAAGGTGATTATTTGGAGGCTGAAACAGATGTGCCTCAAGATTGTCTTCTAATCCTGTGTAAGATTATTGCTGTTCTTGCACCTGGCTTCTCTGACATTATCAGTGTATAGTATAGAGGTGCAGATTAAGCAGTGAAATGTCAGTATTGCATGCATGAATTCCAAACTCAGTTTTTAAGTTTCTTATTTAAATTGTATGCGTTCTATCTGGCCTATCATATTACACTTGTTTTGCTATTATTAAAGTATAGCATCACGTTTATGACAATTAATTGATTTGACAGATACGCCATCAACGGCCATCACTCTTGACGAAGGCAAGAATATAGTTAATGCAGCATGTGTGGTGAAGTCACTAGTGAAGTTAAGCCTTTTGTAAACGGGGCTTTAGAGCGAATAGCTGAAGTGAAGAGTTGGGATGCTCTCCTCCAGTAGGACGTTAGTTCAAAGGTCAGCATTGAGAGTATATATTCTGCTGCTGATATGTGCACAAAGCCACAATGTGTGAGCATGTGTGTGCATCTGCATGCTCTGGGTGGGGTGACATGGCCTAAAAGGGATCCCAGTGGACAGGCTTTTTCTGGACAGCTCCCTATAGACTCTGGAGAGGGATGATGATGAGGGTTGGTGGCGGTTGGCGGATGGGGTCCAGCAGGGATGGAGCAGCCTGCTAATGAAGAGCCATCTGAGGCCTCCATTCACCTTGAACATGGGCCACTGCAGCTGCCCTGACCTTGGCTTTGATCCACAAAGATGCTTGACCCCCACCATTCCCCCTGAGGCTCCCTCCCACCATCTGGGCAACATGCATGCATATGTATACATACATGCACACACCCAAAGATACATATGTATGTATCCGTTTGCTGACCCATATGGTCTCAGAGGTATGAGTCCTATCGTTCAATAAACCTCTTCATTTATATTTGCATGAAAATGTTTTATGGCAGGGGAATGTTTAGTGGTATATACTATATTATATGGTTACAAAGAAATGTTTTTCTTTGCCAGTCTGTTGTTTTGTAAAAGTTATTTTACAGTGATGTTCCTGACACAAAAACATTACACTAATAGGAATTCAACTACTCAGAGCATGCGTGCTTCTTTGAAAAGTGCTTCAACACACGCTTTGTGAAATACTTGCTTGGATAGCTCAGCTGTAAATGATAGTTATGTCATGGTTGACTTAGCCCTTAGACCATCAGTGGAGATGTGGACCAGTCTGCGCTTTATGTGAGTCTTTATCTCACTGATGTTAGGGCACATTTTCTGTTTCACTGGAGGCTTGTGACTAACCTGAGGCTTTAGTGAGCTCTTATCTACAGGAGCAGCAGATTGTTTGTCCCTGAAAGTATCCAGGCTTTGGCCCACATTAAAAACAGTAGTATATGCTCAATGTCCTGGACATTACTCTTGTGATACTACATCAATATGATATCTCATATAAATGAGACAAAGCATAGAAGGCAGAGGAGCAGCATGTATTTGAGTCAGAGAGCGCCCGCTCCAGCTGGAGTCAATATTTGCTTTAGGAATCTCAATAACAGGCCTGCAGTCATCTGCATCTCTGATAATGGACAGCCATATGGCTCTGTTGACCCATGCTGTGCTAAGGTTCTTTTAGCCCTGCAGCTACCACTAATAACTTTATATATTATATACATATATATTTTTTTACTATACTATACTATTTTTTTTACTATTTACTATAGGTTTACTGGCACTTAATGGTTTATCTATTCTCTCATTGTGCCTTTCTAAACTTAATTTCTTTGGACCACATCCTTCTATCCCTAGACCTATGACCTATCAGACAGAATTGTAACCCAGGTTGCCATAGCAGCCAGGCCTTCGATGCTCTCCATTCAATCAAGTCACATTGCATATCTTGCAATTCTACAGTTTTAGATCTAATAACATAATTTGTGTATCAATATGTACAATATAATATAGATATATATATATATATAATATAGATATATACAGTAAAAAGAACACAAACAGGTGTGCGCTTCACAGGGTCTGCAGTGCATACAGATGCTCTTTGTGGATGAGACCAGAACACTTTGTAGATAGTGTAAACAAAATGAAAATTCCTTTGTTTATACATGGCTTGTTTTTGTCTACACAAAGTGCCTCGAATGCCTTTATTTTACTTTTTTCTTTTTTTCTTTTTTCCGTTCTACATAAAATATACTTGGGTCCTGCTGTGTGTTGCATTTTGAAATTCAGTAAAATATAGTTAAAAAGGATTGTGCTGTACAGCATTGACCTATAGTAAACTCCAGCTATATGTATGTTGTTTTGTGCTGGTGACCTCAGTGGGTCTGTGTTCATCCATGTGAACAGCTTGTTCAGCCTACCCTCTGGTGTGTCCGGCTCAGGTGCCTGTCAGCCCCACTTCTCCACGCTTCTCTCAAAGCCATTGGTCATGGCTTACTTGGCCCCTGCTGTGGCGGCATGTGCCCACAGCAGGCCACCTGCCCAGTCACTGTCTTGTCCTATCTATCTAACCCAGACTAGAGCCTCTCGGTCCAGTCCAGCCTATCTCAGTGCAGTCTGCCTGAGCTCTGGCCTCAGCTTCAACATGAGGCCACTCCCTCTGGCAATCAGAATGAATCAAGGAGGAGTTCAGTGCCCAGTGTCCTCTGTCTGTTTGCATGAGCCTATTTCAGATACACATGGGGAAACTGAGACCTGACTTTGAGGCCAGTTCCTAAGCCTTACCTGTCTGCATGACACATCAGCTATAGCTTTGATTATAATATTATCATCACCACCCCACTCTTTTCATTGCACACCCAGGTGCTATTTTGCCACATTATTTATTTGCTTATGTATTTGAGCTTTCTCATTTTAAATTCAGCCATCTATCCTGCCTGTGTGCCCCAGTTACTGCTCGTCACTCTGAATTTCAAATGGCTCCAATTTTCCCCCTGATGGCACGGAGAAGTGGCAGGCAGCACATCAGGAATGGTGGTCTTAGACATGCAGCCTGCAGCAGGGCTTGTGTTTGAGAAAAGAGAGGGATGAGAAAAGAGAGGAATGAGGAAAGAGAGGAGAGGCTTGAGGACCATTCCAGTGCTGTGATATTTCTTCTTCTTTTTGTGGTTAGTTTGTCTCCTGTGTTTTTGGGGCTCAGTAGCAACACTGATTGTTCTGACTAGTTTCATCTGCTTTTGTTGATGATGTTTGTACTGCTCCAATCCAGTAACACTGCCCATCTCACACATCTGTGTCCTTTGAATGCTGCCAGGGGTTTATAATCAAAGTATGTGTAACTGCTGGTTTTGTTTTATGTAATAGTAGAAAATATTGTTGGTATTTTGTCTCTTCATACTGTTTTGTTGAATCGTTCCTTAATTTAAACACAGCTATGAGGAGCGGGCACTTTACCTGGAGGCTATCATTCAGAATCATAAAGAAGTCATGACATTTGAAGACTTTGCATCGCAGGTGTTTTCCCCCTCTCCTGGATATCCCATGAGTGGGACAGGTGAGTTAAAACAATCTGCTTTTTGTTAATAAAGTATTTATAATTGTATTGTAATAAATTCCTCATTGTTTGCTGAGTCCATCCCATTGTGAAAACATGACATGTTTGATACAGATTTTAATTTGGTGTTTATCTCATTGACATGTATAGGTTTAATAACTTATTGCATCTCTTTTGTAGTTACAAAATTTAATTGTGACATTGAGCATTAAGTTATGCAATGTACATTAAAAAGAGAAAATCCAGATAAGACCAAGTCACACTTTTGAGGGTTTGTAATCCTGATCTTATCTCTGCACAGATTTTTCCTTGCCCTTTGCCTCACCTGTTTTTCCATATTAGCGTGTTCTCATTGTGCTCGACCACACACCTGTTTGCTCCCTTATTCTCTCTCCCCTCCTTCTACGCCTACACTCTGATGAATATCAAAAGACCACGAGACCAGGCTACTCGGGATGTCCAAGTGACTTCAAACGCTACTCTTTCTTTACTTGCTTTTCTGCTCATTTCAAATGGCATATATAACTATGCAATTGCTTAATTAAAAACATTAGGAAACTGTCTTGTTGAGTGTGCATTGTGCTGTCATAAGCTCGGCAACACTTAAGAGATGTGCCTGACAAACAGCCGCCCGCAGATGTCAGGGCAGCGCCTTATCAGCCCGTGATGAATAGAATGGAAAACGTGTCTTATCTTGTTTTTCCGACTCATACCAGCTCCGATCGATCTGCAACAGCACTCAAATCAATACAGAACTGCACTTTTCCACTCTATCGGATCCCACCACACATTCTGTTATGACAAGAAAAGCACTTCACAATACAACACTCACCAATGTTGTGCCATTTACAGATCTGTCAAATGTTTCAACAGTGTTTTGAGGTGGCTTTGATGGCATTCTAAAGAGTCTAGTGTAACTTTAAATATTGTATGTGTTAAGATTTGAATGATGAAGGTTTTGAGGCATTTCCTAGTCTTTACAAAATATCAGCAGTAGGCACTAGAAACTACAGAAGGAAACTATTTGTTTAAAATATGGCAGTCAATGAAAAAAAGTTATCAGAATAAGAATTACATTTATTCATCCCTTTTGTTACATACATGCTACTGACCAGCGGAAGAACATGTAAGTTATCAAAAATAACCGTATGAACAAATAAATTAACATTTTAACTTGACTTATAAAATATCCCCTCACAACATATTTACATGATCATGTACCAACAAGTGAATTGAATATTGCACAATAACTTTACAGAGTTCAGCAGTTTGATGGTGACAGGCAGGGAGGATTTCCTGTGTCTCAGTGGAGCAGCGCGTCTTTTGCTGAATGAGCTCTTGCTATTGAAGATGCAATATGGTTCAAAGTTTTTTTTTTTTTATTGTTTAATAAGCGGAATATAGGCCCTATAATATCTTGTACAAGAGAGGATGGAGCTTTTATGTTTAGTCATGTGAAGCTCTGCAGGTTACCCCAGCCTTTGACCTTTAGTTAATATTGCCTTGGGTGTTTGAAATGCATCCTGTGCAAATATTTTTCACCATTTTATCCTGTCATGCCTGTGTATTGTGTGCTCCATCAAGCATCGATGTGGCTGGCTGATACTCTTTCTCATTCTCACCCTGAAATGTGCTGCTGCCCCGCCATCTCTGCTGTCTCTGTGTCCGTGTGTGTGTCCGTGTGTGTGTGTGAGTGTGTGTGTGTGTGTGAGTGTGAGTGTGTGCCTCTGTCTCTGTCCGTGTCCTGTGTGTCTGTTTGTCTTGATCTGGCGGCCACTCTGCCACTAACATGTCATCCATGCTTCATGACAGCGTGCAGGCGTGGCCGGGGATGGTTTGGGACATGGAGTACCCCTGGGCCAAACTGGACTGTAAGACTGCCTGCTTCCTTCGCACTAGGCATGAAGCCCATCGCCCACCGACATCCATTTATTTACCTAACCAGGAGACTCATTTAGACCTTTATCCAACCCTAACCAGTTTCTGCATGGCTTATTACGCTAACCGCTTCTAACCCTATTCATGACCTCATCTATTATAGAACCTAATTCATTTTAACCGTTTACATCCAACAGCATTGCTTCCTGCATGACCGAACACATCAGTGAGAAGTGTGCTTTCACCAGATATTTTCTGTGTTTTTGCCTGGTCCCTTTTTTCTTTTTTTTTTCTTTTTTTTTTTGCAAATAAATAACAGCACACTGTCTCTCAAGGGTCTAAGAGCATCCTCGACCTTTTGAGGTGCCTCTGGTACGTGTGTCTTGCTCCCTCTAACCCACCCTAGGCTGCAAAAGTCTAGTAAGTATTTTCTTTGCCTGTTGATACCATGTGAACTGCACAATTTTGGAGAAATGGTTAGACTTTTCGAATCTCTAAAAGGGGTATATTGGGTGTCAGCAGACTTTACAATGCTCTGGGTTGAAATATTTGTGCCTTCCACTGAGGACTAACCGCAACCTCATACAAGCTGCCTGAACGTCCCATTAAACCTTGACCCTTGGTTCGTCTGATTCAGGCATGTTTTGTGGAGTTGACTCTGGTATAGTGTGTCCACTGGTCTCATGTGTTGCTTTACTGTGTTCTTCCCTTTTAGATTAACATTTCTTAAAGGTCCAAATGCTTTGTGAAAAGGTAAGCTCCGCGTCCCAAGGAAGCTTGTTTTTTGCGTCCAACGGCCTTCGTACCCTTCTCTCGTTTTACTCCTTCCCTCACCTTCTTTTTCATTCTGTACTAACCAAGCTTTATTTACTGAACAAAGGGGATGAGGCCAGAAAAAACAGGCTGTTTATTTGGGTGGGCCGTCCTACTGTTTAGGGCAAGCTGGTAATTGAGAGTGATGCACGGTGGGGACAATTAGCACCTGACTAAGTAACAGCATGAACAATACGGCACCACTTCTGGCCCTCGCTTGTGCATGTGACGCGCCTTTTCCTCTCCCCCAGCAAACACGTTTCTTTTTTTTTCCTTTTCTTTATTTCCCAATCCCTGGGCCACCCCTCCCTGGTTTCCTCCTGTTGGAGTGTGCCTGTTTGCCTGAGGCAAACTCTGAGACTAACACCTGCCGCACTGAAGATGTCTTTGTCATCCACAGCCTTGTTTGAACTGCTGCACTGGGGTCCAATGGGGTAGAAGGGTCATTTAAAAACATATTTTCCTCTCTTGTGGTCTATGCTTTCTGTTTGTATCTGAAAGAGATATTCACCATAAGGCAATTGCGTATATAAAAGTACATTTCTTTAATCAGTGATTCATAAACCTACTACCTCTTCAGGAAAATCAACTGCAGTCACAGTGGAAATGATGATTGCAGATTGTTTTAATGGAAGCTAAAGTGGAAGTCTGTTGAGTGTGTGGTGAGCTGTAATATCTGTGTTCTCCTAGAGAATTAACTCAGATCAACTTGTGGTTTTCTTTTGAAAAGAAAGTGTCTTACTGTAGGAATGAGTGCAACAATACGGGAATGCAGGCTTTCTGTGTCTGTAAGACCAGCCCACATTTCAGCCGAGCCCATTCGTTTTTTACATTCATATGCAGATTGGAGAATGCATGTAGGGTTCCCTCACCTCCCATTGCTCCCTGTACAATGCACACACCCAATTCTCCCTCTGAAGCCCAGCCTCTGCCTGTACGGGATGCTGCCGGCTGCACTGTGCTGCTGAGTGTCTGTGACTCCAGCCATCTGCCATTCCTTTTAGTGCCTGCAACTTGAGATGCCTCCGAAAAATGGCAGGAAAGAAAAGGATAGGAAAGAAAATAGGGAACCAGATGCCATCTCAACAAAGCATCGAAGTTGTTTAAACTCAAGGCATGGTGCAAAGATGGCTGGGGGGGGGGCTCCAGTTTGAGTCTGGTCTAAAGGAGTAGTCACCAAGTGGAGTCTTAGTAAGGGCCTTACCTTGCCATCCCATGATTATGGATCCATGTTTTCATTCTAAACACTTTGCTGTCATGCTGCAAACTTATCACCCCGGGAATCTTGATTATACGCAAGAAATAGAAAATGCTTTTGGTGACATGTAAGCATGTTTTAACCGACTGCTTTCCTGCAAAAATGGCTTGTGTTTTGTGGGATTTTATTTCTAATGTCACCTTGTGAAGACCTGGTGTACTTTTTCTTTCCTTTTTGAATATCTGTAAATGATGATGATGATGAAATAATCTATCCTGACTTGCATTGTGGGGAATCTGGATCAGGGGAGCAAAAAGGACATGCATGACAAAGCATGCTGAGAAATTCACAATGCCTTTTGACCCGTGTCATTTACCTGTATTTATTCATTCTGCACACTGTCTGCATCTCTTCTAGGCTCCTTCACTGGCAGTGCAAGTACTGAGGCCAGTTCTACCACGGCAGCCAGTTCTGCCACAGCAGCCACAGACTCTGTCGACCAGGTGTCGCCCACTCTACCCCGTGCCACAAAGCATCGAGTTTCCGGAAAACTCCGCCGCTCAGCCAGCGCTATAAGCAAATCATCTGCCTGATACTCTCTTCTAAGCCCAGGATAACTGCCTTTACTCTCATATTTATTAACCTCAATGAGCTGTGACTGCAAGACATTTTGTGTGCTATCCGTGTTTTATTATGTGTCATATACACAACTGGAACTTTATGCAATTTTTAATTTATGTGTTTGCCACTAGATTTATAGATTTGTTGTTAGGGGTTATTTTGGATTGACTGAGAGGTCTTAAACCAAACATTCTATTGCGTTCTAACTGATGTAGTAAAGATCATTTAAACTCTTTTTATGCACACACATCTCAACACTTAATCCATCCCATTCCCAGTCAGAGCACTGAATGACACTGGTGGTGAAGTACGGGACTGCACAAGGCATTGATGTCCATTAAAATGTGTCTTTTATACCTCTCTTTGCACTTGCCACGGCCCTTCTATGTTAAACACACTTGTTTGTATAGTTGGACATTGTAGAAGTCATTTCACTGTTGATTTGTGTCTGTTGGACCATGTTTAAGGTCTATTCTACTGCTGACAGAAGTGACTTGTGGGGACTTTCTCCCCAGACCCGTTTGTACACTGGCGCACAACCACACAGACTGCCTGGCAAATGTGTGCTGCCAGGGCATTTTTTTTTTTTTATTGTTTTGAACCCAGAGTGGACAATCAATGATGTCTTTCTAACTTAACCTGAGCTGAAATTTGTTAGGGGCTTTTTATCACTAATTTTCTGTTTTAAACGAATTCCGATGGATTCTGTCACGATATGATTCATGCAACTCTGCTGGAATGAGAAAGTCTGCGTTTGTAATTGTTTTGTGATGTTGTTAACATAGACTCATGTCCGGTAATTGGATAAGTTCCTCTTGTCTCTTTCCTCTGCTATCAGTTTTGTCCTGTGGAGCGGAGGCATTGACATTCCAACATTTCTGCACTAACTATCATTGATAACCTATCACTGAATGTTTAATTACTGTTGGCTGCAATGTACTTTAATTATTTTGTCTGTCTGTACTTTGTCTGATGTATGTATATAGGTATTTTACTTGTTTTGTTATTAGGATTTTCTGTGTTAAGATTCATCCCTATGCCTCAGGTGACTTTGAATCCATGCACTGGAGTG